>JAQGBY010000805.1:0-36705 GCA_034698785.1 Mycogona germanica
GACCCGAGCTTAATCAAGGCAATATTTCATAAATAGGAACATATTTTTTTAGGGCAAGTGAAATTGTTATCATATTACATAGATTATTTTTATGGACCCATTAAAGAAATGAAATTTGAAAATGTTCGATTCTAGAAAAATGACATAAAATAGATTTATTAATTTTAAATTAAACATTTATTTCGGTGAACTTTTTTATTTGAAAAAAAGAAAGACATATCGCAGGACTTTTTCACACGTATCGACGTACAAAGAAACACAGCACATGGTAAAAAGAAGGTTGGCAACCTCTAAAGATATTATATCGCTCAACGATTGTTGTGTGTGCATGGATTATTGACTAATACAATCACAGCTTTGTCGTTGCGCGAGAGCATAGCTTTCCGATAAATCTTTGAACAAGGCCGTCGTTACATATGTACTGTACAGGGTATTCGCATGCAAGTTTTAACCCTAAGGGGATGTGTTAGGTCGACGCATTGGGGAGGAGGTAGACGCTCTTTGATAACTTTAAAAATTGGTGAGTGCATGTGCCTAGACGACGCATGTGCAACGACGGAAAGCTCTTCGAACCATTTTTCTCAAAAGTTAAAATTCGCTTCCATGAAACGTCGATGAAAATAGGATCAATTTTACAGTAGCTTCGCTGTCGGCTAAATCTCAAGATATTGCAACTTGCATTTCCTAGGGCACATCAAAACAGTTGGGTTTTTATTTTGCTTACGTCTGAATTTGCGAGGAACGAAAATCATAATTTATTCTGCAACCATTCATATGGTGAACCAGGTGGAGCGAACGTAGATGCGATCTCCATTTATTTATTACCTGTATTCGTAACCGAATTTGCGAACGAATAACTTTTTTTATTTACCAATGTATCACCAAGACAACTTCTTCAGCAACATCGCATAGAAGTCGAAACCTGAGAAATGAGAAATTCCAAGGATATTTTCGGCGCACTTTGAACATTATCCCCAGTACGCATTCCAATGACATTTTCAAAAACAAGAAACGCCAAAAAAAAAAAAAAAGGAAATCGTCAATCGAAATACACTGTAGGATACACGGTACTGGGACTTTGATCGGAAAATAAGTGGAAGAAATGAATTTTCTTCTCCCAGGATCAAGAGCTAATCGTGAAAGTACAAGTGCATGTCAAGTACGAAATAATTGTTATTGCATAATTGATACGCCCTAATATAGATTCTTTTGTGTTCTATTTTAAGAAATTTGTACAAAACTTTTGACGACATCCATAGGTGAGACTTACGAAAGACATCAAAGAAAATCGTGATTTCAAAGCCACTCCTCGAATCAACCAATTTAGAGGATTTTGGAGCAGGCGAGGAGGCATCCTTAACTTACCCAATAAATAGTTGGAGAGGTAAAGTGAACAATAGTCTGGTTTAATGGACGCTCTTTTTAAACTATCGAGTGGTCCGATGGAGACTCCGTGAGACTTTGGCGTTTCCGTGCCTTATTGCAACGAGTCAAGTGATCTTGTCCGCCGAGTATTTCATTTCGATTGTACTGATAAAACCAATCTTGAAGAAATGCGGAAAAAGCAGTGGTTGAGTCGGGCAGATCGCTCAAACGTGATGCCAACATTTTGAAAATATATGGGCACAGATGACATAAAACGCATCATTGTACAACGAATATTAATATTCTGATTTCCTTGTTGACTTGTGTGGTTTTCAACTGTGCAGAATTTGTCTCATTTGCGATTAGCATATAGTTGTATTGTTTTTCTATCGGTTAAGAGTTCACCATGAGGGGTACAGAACGCCTGCAGTGCAGTTGACTACAGTTGATTGAAGACAAAAAAAATGGATCCACATCTGATCTGAACCAAAATCAAACGAGTACTCAAGACAGTTTAGCCATCGAAACTCGTGATTTCACAATTTCAAGTGTATAAATTAAATATTAAGGACACCTATAATCAAAGCAGATTAAAAATTCAATAGTGTTAAGATCATCAATACTTTCCCTGACTGAAGGAGTGAAAGCCAGTCATTTTTTTCTTCAACTAGAAGTGCAATAATATCTCTGCTGTCCTCTATCGGCCTCATGCAAAAGTTTTGCAAACGTGACATTTTCTTTCGATAGTTTGGCATGCAAAGATTGCATTTTTGCACTTGACTCGAAAATTGATTTACACAACTCTGCCTTTCACCCCTTCAATTATTCATCTTTACGTGACCCTAACATTTCATTTTCCACTAATCGAACCCACGACAAATGCAGTATCTCACTGTCAACAGAAACGAACTTTTAGGGCCGCCGACCTATTTGACCAGAATAGACCAGGCACACGGAATAGCGTGAAGTGGCCACTTATTAGAATCACTTCTATTGATTGTCGAATTTTTGACGACGTCCTTTTAGCGACACCGATCTGCTCTATATAGAACTTCCACTCCGTAATATCTTGACCTAAATTGATCAGCTGTCTCGATCACTTGCAAGTTCATCGTCAGTTCTGATTTTTGTAATGCGGGTGAGTGTGCCAAATAAATCCCTTAATCCCTCTCAAGCCATTTGCCACAACAACATGTGTGGAAATAATGCGTAAACACATTCGGTGTCCGACCACAGCAAAGTAATCAGTTAAGAGAATGGATTGAATAATCGCGATTTTAGAGAGTTCCCCGATTTGACAGTCGTGGATCCAGGAGGGTTTCATATATATTGAAACGAAACCCTCGTCTAGGCCTTTTAATTTATCTAGAAAAATGAAATCTTAAATGGGAACATAATACGAACATATAGTTAACATTTTGTTTATTAGCATTTCAAGCAAGCGTTTGATTTTGAGTATACAGAGTTTAATACACTTTATAGGCTAACCAAACAACGATTTATAAACATTAAGACAACTCATTGTGAAGGCATAAACTGAGGAGTATTCTTAAAATTCAAATTTTATACTGTAACGAAGTCAAAGTATAACGCCCAAAACAAAAATTTAACATTCGAAAAATTGGGTGCCTGCGTGCATACCTGTACACTTTTATGGTTCAATGGCGTTTTAAATCAATTTAGTACATGAAGAATTATTATCTTATATACCTACAGTTAATACACGGGGTCGTATAGCTTAAAACAAATTGCAAAAGTAAAATATAACGCGTGCACAAATTATGTTTCGCACGTAACCGTACGGTCTGTACTGTAATTAAGCATATTTGGCGGAAACGGTGGCCGGTGAATATTGTTGTGATTTCAACGAGTCCCTAATACATGCATAAGTATAATCTATGTAGATAAATATACGCAATCGATTGGTTGGTAGACCTTGTGCGTTTTTTTTTTAAAACAATAATAAATAAAATGAAAAGTAAACAAGGAACGCGTTTCCTTTCACAGCAACGAATGATTTAATTTATGTACACAAATGATTTTTAAAAATTCGCCTATCTCAATCAAATAAAAAGTGCGCAGAAAAGCAACTAAAAACGCTCGCTAAAACTTTAGAAACAGTTATTTATCGCTATAAGGAGCTAAGATTACTATAAACTGAAATTACATAGTAAGTCGCGAGCGAGCGCCAGAATCAGCATCTGCCAAGGAAAACCTAGTAAAAAATTCGGCTTTGGTAAGAATGAGGACTGCAAATCTATCCACTACAAGTATATTCCACTGAAAGCCATCGGTGGTACATGATCACATATCGCGACAATCGCTGAATGCCGCCGGAAGCTATAACATCACATTGAACTGCATATCGGAAGCGCCCCGCGCGGTTAGGGGGTATGAGGCGTCTTCTCCCAGCGGCAAAGCAATTTTGACTGGATTCGGTATCGTTTGATCCTGATCGGATCGTCTATCACGTGACGACTCAACGGTATCTGATAACACAAATATATAACAGACCCGTTAAAACTTGGTCATCAATGTTCCATCACAGATATCAAAGATATAGGTGATCTGCCGATAGCATCAGCATTGACTAAATTGGAGTTTCGTTAAAATTTTAATTGCTTTGAACAATGAAAACTTCATTTCTTAAAATATAATACGATGGAAATAAATAATTTTCTTTACCTTGTACAAATCTTGCCAACATTGGTCCAGTGTGTCGACAAATTTCAACAACTCGCGGTGGGATGGAAAATATAGCAACCAATCTCCACTAGACTGAGTAGCTTCGACTGACTCGAACTCCTGGAACGGCACGGTTTCATACGTTCAATAATTAGTTTTATTAATTCCCAACGCCCCACGATAATTGAAGATAAAAAAAATTCTGGATCGTTGAGGACTTACCAGAATGCAATAGGGACTTTCACCTGGATCCAGGTAAACGGCCGACACATCTTCAAGATCCGCTCGGCCAATCGATTTCAGGGAACTGATCTCCAACTCCTCGTGGCACACAAACAGCTTTTGTGCAGCCAAAATTAGGCAGGCGGGTGTTCGAAAACTGGTGAACGTTTCTTCAGAATGCTAGAAATTGATCAAAACAAGAAGAAATTTTTTTAATTCTGTTTCAAAAGGTACTCGCAAAATTCGATTACCAATCAAATACCAATTGTCCCAACAAATATATAATGTAGAATTTTTAGACAGTGCTCTCAATATTGATGTGATCATTCAATTCAACCTAAATTAATTTAACTTTGATACGGGCGCCGTTTGATGTAGTTCTGATTTTAACAACGGTGAAACAGCATTCGCCGCATACCGACTAAACTCCCAGCAAATAAATAGGATCACCGTACCACCGATGAGACTGTTTGGAGAAGCGCCTGCAACCACTCGGAAGAATTCGTCTCACTCGGCGCGGCCAATTGCAGCGACCGGTTGACTGACAGCACCAGTTCGAAGGCGTATGGTCTGTCGCCGTCAGGTATTCGACGACAGCCGGAGCACTCGCCACTAATGAGTTTCACGTAGGACTTGAAATTACGGTCGATCGGGTCGTCCGACTGGTAGACTACGCCAGCCCTTAGAAAATGAAAATGACGTGATCATAAAGTTTTCATTCGAAACAGATAAGGGTCAGAATTAAAATTATGTACACATGTATAATTATAACATACTTAAGTCTAAAGAAACCGGGTTTCCAATTTTGTTTCTGGAACACCGACCGGCCAACGTAGCGATACATGAGGTGACCTTCGATGCTCGGTCCTAATGGATTCAAGGCGTCGGGTGCTTTATGTGGATCCTCCCACCAAACGAGACAATAGAGATCCACTTTTGTATTCCTCACCTTTGAAAAACACGAATATTTTTCTGAACTAAATGATGCCACTACGACGCAAAAATTTGAAAATTGGCAAATCAAAACGTCAACGAACCTCACGTTTCGTTATCCTAGCTACCCACTTTTGAATCCCGAAGGAATGACAAGTCTGATCGGTAAAAATACAGAGAGGACTTGCGATCTTAGGGTTGCGTCGAATGGCGACATCCAAACTAGTGACGATATTGCTATACCGACAAACGAGGGAAACATTAAAAAACATTAACAAACGATCTAGTCGTCGTACTCATCGTAACCCAGTCGGTATTGACTGACTCGGCGGTCCCGGGTTCGATTCCCAACGCGGGTTCTCGATAATTTCGATCCCGGGGTACTTTTGAAAATGTGCCCCCTCGCATAGTGCTTAAGCACCAAGGGGGGTACAGAAACTCCTGTAGTGCGGTTGACTACAGTGATAAAAAAAATCTAAAGAAAAAGATTTTATAGAAGTAAAGCGTTTCATTTGGAATAATTACCGGGTTACTTCTTCATTCCCAGTGCAAATCCAGTGCCTTTGTCGAGGCAAGGCACACACAATATTAATGACCTGATAGTTTAGACTAAGCTATGGAGAAAAGATAAAAGAAAAAACGATTCTCTAACATTTTCGCTTTAATCTGGCGCAAAACGTTTATACATGCCAAGAAAAAGTTTTTTAATTATGGAACGGAAATATAACCTGCAAAAACTCGATATCCAAAAAATGGAATGAGGCATCTACTACGTAATGACTCTTGTCGTCGTCCCAGTGGGCAATGTAAAATCTCTGGTCGGTTAGAATCAAGAATACGTCTGCGGGGCTTCCAACAGTGTGGCCGATTGTGGCGCGGAAAACCTAAACATTGGCAGTGCAGGATGATTAAGAACATACATTTTCATGAATGAATAATAATTTTGATTCTAGACGACACAAAAATATCATCACTCCAAATAACGTAGTTAACCTAACTTGAAATGTTTCCCGGGAACCGGGTTATCTAACATTTAATGAGTGGATACAATAAAAGGGTACCTTCAACGCAAAAATTAGTGTAACAACCGAACCTTGTAAACTTTTTCTTGCTGGTCAACTATAACTTCCAACATGATCATCAGATGGAAATTGTTCTCCAGTGGCACCTCGCCTTCCACAGTCCGTCGCTTGGTCCCCTCCAGTGCTAGCTGCAACTCGGACGCGATCTCCGCTGCCACCATCCGCGACGACGACTCCATCACGGTCCGATCCACCATCGACGACTCTAACTTGGGGGCCGGAGGACCGCCGCCTTTCCGTCCACCGTGTCTTAGTGGCGGCGGCGAAGTTGCCACCTTGGTTCCGACCGGCGACGAGAGAACCACGCCGGCCGACTGCCGACCGACGGAACCAGAAGTAACCGAAGACGTCATAGGATCCGCCTCCTGTCCCTCAGGCGTCCCTCTCTCATACAACGACATCACTGCGCCCAGCGTACTGCCATTGAGCGTGTCCCAAGGGATGTCGACCGGCGATCGGATCTCCACAGTTCGAATGAGATTTTCCGCATTGAACGATACTCGCTTCTCCTTGGCAGCTCTCAAGCCGTTCGCATTGGCTCTCAATGTAACGACGGACGGACTATCGCCTGCCTCAATCGGAGGACCACCGCACGAACCGGCCTCGAGTCCCACGGCACCGTTTGACAGACCGTTCTGATCATCGTTCGTTGTGTCGATGAAGACATTTTCTAACCCGTGGTCACAATTATCATTGATGCGGTCACTCGCAGTGTCGGACTGTGGAGGTGTCGTAACGATCGATCCGTCCGGGTCAAACGATGCAATGCTGGGCGGTCTACTGGAGCCGTTCGGTTTCTGTTTCCCCGTGGACGCGTCGGCGCAGATGTAGACGTTGTTGTTGTTGGCGTGGTTGGTTGAGGAGGATCGCTCTTTGCGTCGGCGTCGCGTAGCCCGTGTGTACGAGTGCACAATGTCGTCGTCGTCACCGCCGTCCTCGGTCAACTCGCAGGGAGATTCAGTCACCGTTTGGGACGACATCATTCGAATGACGGCCACTTCGGGATCGGGATCGCCATCGGGATCACCATCGCGCGCTCCCTGCGCCTCGGTGCTATCGTACGACGCCTGATGCGGGAAAAAAAGCACAACAATTTCGCATTTAGGGCTCTTGTGATAAATGGAAGATATTTTCAACGGAATTAGTCATTTTATGGACTGTGTGATATGCGACAGATCACACATTTTTTTAAATATTGGCGACGGAACAATTTTTGTAGGATTTAAAAAATATTTTTAAATAATTGCTGCAGAGTGGGTAACCAAAAATAAATGTCTACCAACAACAAGGATTAAGACGTGGTGGACATTTTCATCAACAATTTTGCAAACAAAAGCATATCTTTTCGTTTGCAGGAATAACATCAACGTATGGTAAAGCTCACCATGGAAGCGCAATCAGCCTCCTCAACATCACCAGGATCGAAACTTTCATATTTGATCTCACTAATAGCAGATTTCCAGCTTCTGAGGCAGGCTGTTTCCTGAAGAAACGATAGAACGTGCGCCGAAAATTAAATTTAAATACATTTTGTATTAAAGGATTTCGTTAGTGACCGCGGGACTCTTACCGGTTCCAGTTGAAATGCCAAATGCTCCAATCCAGCAACCACCATTACTAGAACTTGCAGTCTCTGAAATTGAAAAATAACCAGTATGATCAAATTATTTAATAGCTTATAGATCAATGTGGTGTTCTCGCCACCAAGACAATCTGAATGCATTACCTGACCATCACGCAGCAAGGCATTCGGCAAATAATGTCGCTCCATGATCCGTGGAAGAGAGCTTAAACTACGCAAATAGCTTTCGATAGCACACTCATTTAAGGCTACAAATAGCCATGCCCACCCTGCAAAACAAAAAACAATTGAATAATGATATTTTTTTATTGAGGTTACAAATATTAAATATATTATTCATTATATATTTATGTGATTGATGCGTTGCGCTCACCACAAGTTCAATTTATTATTTAGCAAATAATAAATCCAAATTCTAACAATATATAATATTTACAATTTTCCTCAGGTCTCCCTCATTGTTTCTCCGTGCGAATTTTGCGGCGTGATAATTTACCTCTGACGTCATTAGTAACAGCCCGAGGGAACGAGAGGACTAAATCGACCGTACTCTTGTGCGTTATTTCTTTGAGAAATGGCCAATATCCGCCAGATTTCTGCTTCAATCTTCGAACGAAACACATAAAAATCATTATATGCACCTGCACCATTGAATAAATGGTTTTTATACCAGATAAAATTAATTGTGAAAAATTTAGTCGTGTCACTTACCCATGGTTGAGAATACAGTCCAACTGATAGCAAACGTCTTGAACCTGCCACATGTTGCCAGTAAAGTGAACATCTCCCTTACCCGACGTTTGACAGCTGTCCATTTGAAGCTACAAACAGAAACCTTATTATAATTATCTACGATACATGGAAAATGCTTGTAATTTTGTGTGTTAGAATTATATACCTGTATATATATATATATATATATATGCCTGTATGTGAACAATATAATATACAATGCAAAGGTCACTTATTTAGCGTGAAAACGTCATCTAGTTTTCCCCTGATTCTCAACGAAGTCCAAAGCGTCAATAACATTTTTGCTATGTTATGCTATGTGTTGCTATCACCATCTGTGCGCCATATAAGTAAATAAATTCGTACGTACAGAGATGGATATAATGACACGAAAGAAAGTTTTCTTAAACCTAATACAGACATATCTGAACTGTGTGCATAAACTTTAATCAACTTTGAATTTATTTTTTGGGAAAATCGAATCCCATAGTTATTTTTTAATCGATCACAGCTGAAAATATGTTATTTATAAAAATGGGATGCTTCCAACTTTTACAAGGTATCACGTGTTTAGGGAGATTGTTGTTGATAAGTAACGGATGTAGCATTTGTTTTTATTTATTAGGGGATAGGGCAGATCACAAAAGTCCAAATGAGGTTACGGAAAAGTTAGTGAACTCGCAGGGGGGAGGCATTTTCAATGACCTACTTGCTCGACAAACAATGCTATTATTAGGCATGTAGTCCTGATTTTAAAATTACTTCGGTACTATACGTTCATGTATAGTACTATATCTGTAAACAAAACTGTGATGCTAACTAATCACTTGATTGTCGTTTTTGTCCCTACAAAAGATAATTCATGTCGACACTTTCTCGTCTGTTTTTAATAAAAAATATTTCAAGCTTGTAGGATTAATTATATTTTAAGTATTTCAAGAACCAATCGCGATGGAAGTTGAGTGCATAGTGGGTTTATAAGTCATGAGGGAAACATGAGCTGTACATGTAACATGCATGAGAGTAGTACAAATATGAGTGCATAACATCTGACGTAAGAGCGTAATTGAATACATACGAAGAACCTCATACTAGCTAGGCTATATATATATATATATATATATATATATATTAAATGGCCTGTACTGTGTATGTCCTCAAAAGTTTAAGTTACATAGGCCTAGACCAATAAAAAATCGTTAATGCGTGGAGAATATAGTGTTGGACTAAGAGTTGGGCAAGACATGTGCCTAGAGATAAAATACCTGCTTGATTGCTGTGCTGACATTTTCCAGCAGCTCGTCCTTTACGAAATCGAGTGTCACGTTGAGCGCCATTGCCTCGACAAATTCCAAATGGCACTGCAAGCTAGACGATGAATAGTGCTCTACGCATTCTACGGTATAAATTCTTCACACACGTCATATGACGCCAGGCTCATTCATTAGACACTGATCTGGCCAAGCCTAGCCCTGAGTAGGCCTAACTGCACCTTCTCTACTCACATATTATCTCGATCTTAGTAGGAAATTGGAAAAGTGGATCAAGTACGAAATGTCGAATCCACAATGCCGTCCCCGAGTCGTCATCTCGGGGATTTGCTAAGTCAATCTCTTTGCCTTGGAAGATAAAAGGTTCGTAGATTAGGAGAACCGGACTAGGACATAAGCAGCTGACGCACAATCACATTTCATTTTCACTTTTTTTTTTCCTTCTTCGCACAATAGCCGCCGTATATTGACCACGAACTGATAAAGTTGCACCAAATGTACTAGAGATGGCGCTCACTTGATTGAGGACAGTCGACCATTGCGGGTTTGCTGTCAACAGTGAAACACTGTTTCCACTGTATTCACTATTTCCTTGGCCGCTCTCTTGACAAGCCCACAACTAAAGCTTTCAAAGATATCACAGATTCGATACCCGCGCGTAGATGTACTTTGATTTCTGACTGACTTGGATAGAGTTATTCCAAGATGGCGACGCTGAGTCAGGATCTTCAAAATTATTTAACCAAGAGCGACACAAAAGTTACCTCTTTCAAGTTCAATACCGGCGGACTGACCAATTGGTTTAATGGCTACTCTAGACTTCCAACTGCTGAGAGCAGCGGCGAAAGCCGCGAATCCTTTTTCGGGGACTCCGGGGAGGCCGACCGATGTTTACCATCACTCGTGAGTTATCCCAGTATGACACTAGGGTCAATGCCCATTCCCAAATGGCTGGTATTTTGGCCTATGCCTAGGCTATTTGTTTTGGTTTTTCGAGATGTTGTCTCGTGTTGAAGACATAACTGAAGGTACTAGTTTCCTATCGCTGCACAGAACCGATAAAGCGAAGGATCGAAGGTGGTTTATCCAGTCATGCCGACCCAGACAAGGCATGTGTAGCTCAAGGAAATAGTTACTCCAACTTTTGTTTAATAGTGTTTGCCTCCTTTTGATTTTTGACCTTATAGTTTTTCAAAAATGTTGCTGAATTTTGTACTGCTGTGTATTGTAACCTTGTACAAGTACTGCACATTAGTCTACATTTGAACCAATTATTGATGTACTTCTGGACCAATTATTATGATAGCAAATTTATTGAGACGCTATATTACTTGGGCCACATGACATGTTGACACGTAATAACTTTTACTTATTGATTCAGAGCAAGAAGCAGCGTATTGTTGGATTCTTCTTTTTCATAATTATGGGATTCCTATGCATGGGTTTGGTAAGTTGCAAAATATGTGCAGTGATTCTAATAATTGTTTGTTAAGGGGGTTCACTGGTGATTGAACATGTTGTTATTTCGTTATGTGTGTGTCTAAAGTTACCGTCAACCAAAATCATTTCATTTACTTTTCCCCTATGGGTATAATAGCATTCGCTGTCGTTTACATGTTTCTGAATCGGCAGCCAAATGCTATTTTGATATTCGAAATACATTTATTCCTATTTTCAGGCCACTATGTACGTGCCATTCCTTCTCCTGAAAGCTCGGAAATTCGCTTTGCTGTACACATTGGGTAGCCTTTTCCTTGTGGGCAGGTGCGTTTTTGTAGACTTGTATTGCAGTCGACCCAAAGTGAATTTGTGCGACACTGGTGCCCATTACACCGACGGCAATGCAATTTGTATTTTAACGTTTCCAGCTTCTCTCTGCTGTGGGGACCGATAAACCATCTAAAACATTTGTGCTCCCTGGGACGACTGCCCTTTACTTTGGTCTACTTTGGAACAATGGGGGCCACTGTATATTTCGCGATGGTGGTAAGTCAGACAGAATATTCAGTTTTTCATATTGTTTCATAGTTTGTGGAATTTGCATACAATTATAATTTAAAAAATGATTCTCTCAAAATTTTAGGTACACAGTACAGTTCTGACGGTTATATTTGCGGTGGCCCAGGTCTTGGCTCTTGTATGGTAAGTAATATTATTTTGTTACTATATTACAGTGATATATGTTTGTTATCAGTAGCGGTATTTTCAAATTTTGTCAACATTCATAAAAATTAGTAGTTTAATATACAACAAGGCCAATAACAATAGGGCATATGAATTGAGTGATGGCTACTACATGCAGCGCCTTTTACACTTTTTCACGGCTCTGTCCCGTCGTGCTCATTCACTTATGCTTAGTTTAATATATGCGAAATAAAATATTTTAGTATTTCTAAATAAACATTACAAATTATTTATTTATGTAAAGTAAGAAGCGAATGCTGTCCGAGATAGCAAGAGCAGTTAATCTGTCAGTTACGCGTACAGTGGAATATAAACTTAAAAACTACTAAAATTTACGAGCTGTCGACCGCTATGAACACCGCTCAAGCAAAACCTGCCTGACTGTCAAAGCCTAGCTCACCTTCAATGATTTTTAGTTACGACTCGTTACCGTAACCCAGTTGGTATTGCGACTGACCCCCGGTGGCTCGGTGGTCCCGGGTTCAATTCCCTGCGCTGGCTCTCAATTATTCGATCCCGGGGTACTGGTGAAAATGTGCCCCTCACATAGTGCCTAAGCACCAAGACGGGTACAGAAAATCCTGTAGTGATATTACACTACATTGAAATAAAAAATGAAAAACTTGCACCCAGCTGACTCTTGTTTCATACAAAGCGCGTTCAGTTGTGTCAAAGCCACATTTTTGTTTATTGATTCATTTGGATGACTGTAAAAGATCGTTCTGGATTATGACTATTTCGTAGGATATAGTGAGCTTTGAGTTCATATACATGTGAATTATTTATGGGACTGTAACCTGACTAGCACAAAAATTGTTTCTTGTTCTAGGTATATTGTTAGTTATTTACCAGGAGGTCAGAGGGGGCTGCAATTCTTTTCCAAGATCTTCACTACCGTTGTGTCGAAATCGGTTTCCAGTGCGTTACCTGTTTAATTGTCAAGTGTTGAGTTGATTTAAAATTTGGCTGATGAGGCATAGCCGAAATTAAACTAGTCTGTGGGTCTTCGAATTGAGGATGGCTGTGTGATGTAATATTTTATTTTTCTCATGATTATATGTTCCAACTGTTCCAAAATGTACTAATGGGGCAGCATTTCATAGTCCTTATAGCAGTAGATCGGTCAAAATGTAATTTGAATTTTGTGTCCATAATGCCGACTCATCTATTATCTATTTAACTGCGAAATGCACTTTGACTTGTGTAGTACACCTGTATCGTTTGTTGAGTTCGTGTTGGGACAATATGGGACAACATTTGTAAATATTTAAAATGAAGTACATATTTATTAAATATGTTTCACAATTTTTACATGATTTCATTCGATTTATTTGAAATAAAAATATTAAATAATTTTACAGTAAATAATTTTGGGTTTGAAAATATATCACCCCCCGTGTCGAGCCATTGCTCGAACCAGATTTGTGCTTAATGCAGAACTCAATCGTAAACATGTCTGCTCTTCGATAACGCATCCCTTAATTTGTAATCAATTTGAGCCGGTCTTTTTAGAAATGGAATGGTTGATAAGCCTTAATTCAGCCTGTATTCTTCTCAAGCAGTAGGCTCACTTCTTGGGAATAAATGTGCCGTGAGTGGCAATGGTGGCTCGAACTGGCAGATTGGCACGAGCAATTTCCTTGAAGGTTTTGGCATCGAGAATCAAGAAATAATCTTGTTTGTCGGCTTTGCCACTGCATACAACTGCAATTATCACTCCTAAATAGAAAAATGGCATTGGATTACTTTTCCAGATGTTATATGTTTGAAATAATTGTTGTGATCTTATAATTTATAATATTTTTCGTAAACAACTCGTAGAAAAATAATATACAAAATTGTAAGGGATCGCATATCCTTCAACCATATTTGACTTACCATCATCTTCATCTTTGGGGCTGGGATTTGGGATAAACACTGGCTCAGAGCAGTAGAAGTCATCTCCTGCATTCCAGAAGTCGATTTTCCTTGTTTTAATGTCTCCCTTGCACAACTGAAGTGTACAAAATTAAAATCATAAGACAAGGCAAAGCATGTAATGTATGTAATGCACATAAGTTTTCATGTTTTATGACTGATTTTGAACATCATTAAAGGTGTAGTTTTGTTGGAAAATATTTTATGCACATACCGAATTTCTGGCTGCTCCGGTATCGTAAAGTCCCGTTCCATAAATGTAGCGGTAAGGTCGGCCATTGTGTTTTTCGTAATTGATTCGTGGCAAATCGAATCCTGTACATTTGAAAATAAATGTACAGGTATAGAATTAAGTAATTAATTTAGCTGTCTGTTTATATTAATCAGCGTTCACGAGACGCATTACTTTTTATTTTTTCATTTCTTATGACCCCCGGGCGAAATCCGCTCTCCCGAAAGCTAATTTGATAATGAGCTTATTTCCATTTTTAAATTTTTGTGTAAATAATGTAATTAGCAGAATTTTCTTACCACCGCGATTGCCAAGCTCAAAGATGTTCTCAGGTGTGCAAAGAATAACTCCTTCCTTCTGTTTCTCGGCTCGGGCTGTGGTGTTCGGCAGGGTAACCAGATTAGGAGCTCCGGTATTCTGAAATTAAGGGAAATTTGTATTCAAAATTTTGAATTGGTCGCGACATGCGCGCATGGTCTATGCCGTATCAATTTCGTAATAGCAATACAGGTATATATTTCTTAATTCGCTCACCAAAATTTTTTCCAACGGCAGAACAAATCGTTTGGGGGTGGGATGATCTTCGCCGCCGTAATTGCCGCAGCGCAGTCGCTCCAGCATGAGGTTATCCATGACACCTGGGTTTTCGAATGCGATTAGATCGATGACGATGTGGTCGTTCTCCTCGTAGGCGTTGATGTGATGCAGGAAGTAAAATGCCGTGGCCAGGTATGCCGTCTTCAAACGCTGTCCGGTGGACTTGTCGATCACGATAAACTTGACCTTAGTTTTTGAAAAATATGTTGAGTAGAATGTTGAATATGTGTTATAAGATGAAATTCTAATCAGAGAATTTAAAAATAAATTTTGAGAAAGTTCAATTTGGAAAATAGAGATAGATAAATTTCAAATGTAGATGAAAATGAAATTTTTAATGACAAGTTTAATTATATTAATTATAAAAAATAAATCTAAGCTGAACAATATGAAATAAAACAAATAAATCATTGGGCGAAGCTTAAACTTAAATTAAATAAATTAAGCAATATAACATTTACATCAGAGAGATTTGTTAAGACGTATATATGATATTAATCGGAAATTGTAAATTCGGGACAGCACCGAATGAAGAATACTAACCAAGTGGCGAACTCGTTTTTATATTTTTCGCAATTGCCAGTTCTAAATAAATAATAGTAAAATACTATTATAAAAGCGAATTCGTCACTATGTTCGTCTTCTTCATTCAGTGCTGTCCCGAATTCACCATTTACGATTAATAAAATTTACAGTTGAACGCAAACCGGGGATTACAGGTAAGAGGAAAATGTGTTTGCAAGTCTAAAAAATATTTGGTTATAGTCGTGTCAAGTTGGCATCGCGTTTAAATAAAAGAACACTGCATTTGATGTTAACCTTTTCTTCTGGAGTCCAATCAAGGCAGTCCTTGAAACACGATCCCTTCGCTTTGGAAGCGAGAAGTTTCAGACTGTTTACCAACAGCGACTGCTCAACGAAAATAATGTAGTTTTCGGTCATGGCGAAGCTGTGGAAATACCCGTAATTTGTTTTCCAACTTGGTGCAATGGTGGCTAGCGTAGTTGTGGGTTCAGCAATCTTTTCACCTGCAATTAGTGTAACGATTTGCGATATTAAATATTTTCAATATGATCTCTGCATGAGAAAGAATTTTAGGACGTCTGGGTGATAATAATCAGGGATGGTGGATTCGGTACAGCACCGAATGAATAAGACGAACACGAGTGACTCACTCTCTTTTATAATAATATTTTGCTACAGACCGCGAGCCACTGTCTCGACCAGAGATCCGTGGTTCGAGTCCCGGTCTCTTCGAAACTCTGTATTTTTTGCAATTACCAGTTCAAATTAAAAAAGCAATAGTAAAATATTATTATAAAACGAATGCGCCACTCGTGTTTGTCTTATTCATTCAGTGCTATGCTGAATCCACCATCTCTGATTATGATCTTTGAAGTGAATAGATGGATCCAAAACCTTCTCATCTTTTCACACTTAGGAGGTCCCGCATGAGTTGCATTTGGATTTTGAGTGTTTTTCAAATCATGTTTACTCCTGTACTGAGTGAATTAAAAAAAATACGCTTACTCGACATCTAAAGTGTATCATGGCTAGCGTTAAACCTTTAGAGAATAATCTGTGTGCTTCTTGAATCTCATAAAACCAGCCTATGGGCATTCATAATTAATTATACATGTATTCTTCATAGGAATATTCAAACATCCTAATTATTATACCGAGTAAGCAGTCATATGTAAAGCGCTTACGTTTTGTGGTTTACTGAAGGTCGATTAACTTATTGAGAGAAATCTTTAGCTGCTAGATGATTGGTTTCATTCATACTCACCTGATCTTTTTCCTAAATTCTAATGATATATTTTAACGTGTCTCGGATATATGTGGAGAAATTATGAAAATGTATTTGTGTATTTAATACCTGTTCGCTTGTGGCTGCAGTATAGATTAAAATTCATGTCATGACTCTGACCCCAGAGTTGCCTGAATTCGAGCACACCTGATTTTCTCACAAATTCAGCTGTATATATTAATTTTTTAATTAGAGACGTTTGACACATTGTACGTGTATGTTGAATCGGTCGTCAAATATGCTGTAGGAGGTTAGCTTTGTGTCGCGCTGAAAGCTCAAGTTTCTATGTCACACGTTGTGGGAGCATGGTCTTAGAAGTACCGTGGGCATATTTAACAATATCTAGCGAATTGCAATCAATTTAAAAAAAAGTGATCAATTTGACACTGAGAATTCGCCTCCTCTGATAGTATACGGATATTAATTGCCAATGGTCGTGTGGCGCTTGTTTCACGAAAGTATTTTTCTGGTTAACCGTTTAACGTTCTTTGCACGCTCTATAGGTTTTGGCATTGAAGCCATACATTTACAGTATACATGAATATCCGCTCTAGCTACCTACTCTGCTATTGTGAGTCAATCCTTGAAACGCCGCCAACTTTCCTCACAATAATGATCTAATGAATGAATTTGCAGCTTCCTGCCAATAAGTAATATAGCATATCTGACTTGACAGATACATGTATATTGTAATAGAGAAGTGTAATTTAATATACTTCTTGTCCCAGGTATTCAGAGACTTAAACAAAAACCAGTTTTCAATAAAAATGGGTGTCGGGCTCGGGTCAGGCCGGACGAAAAAAGAAGAACAAGAGTTGACGATAACTCTCCTAATATTATTTAAAAGTAAAAAATAAAACTAGAAAAACGCTACAGCTAAGACAATGACAATTCACATCTAACAAATTTACCACATTCACATCTCCCGTGGAAAATTTATTGAAAATAATACAGACGTTCTTCTTTCTATTATATTCTTAAAAACCAGTTTGTTGGAAAACAAACTTAATTCACCACCGAATATAGTTATTAATGCTATTTCTTGTCCTATTAATAGACTTTCGAGTGATGAATTCGTTCTAATGCCTTTGTGGGTGTGGCAATTTGCTAACAATATTTCATAAAAATATCCCCACCTCTCATTAAGTATTGGTAACTAACAATTATAATAATTTAAATGTAAAAAAATGAAATATCTTATCTATAACCTACCCTTATTATCTCCCGGTGGCGTCTTGTAGATAATGTACTTGAGTCCCGAAGAGAATGAGCATCCGACATTGTACATGGTTCCATCTGAGGCAAAGTGGGGATGGCAGGTGGTGGTGTTGATTCCAGGATTTTTGGAAAGGTCAACCTGTAAAAATAATTTACATGTAGTTTTGTAATAGTATCTAACACGTGCACAAGTAGCGCCTCATCCTGACACCCAACTAAAATCTGCCCCTTAAAAATGTCCAATCTTTTTAAAACTATCTTTTCTTAATGACCATTTTGCCGAAAAAGCAAAACGTTGAAAGTATGAATTTTTTTAAAGTAGAAATCTTAGTTTTCTACTTTTAAAAAATTTGGTTTTTCTGATTAATTTTCTGCTGAGATCTTAGTATGTAACCAATGAAATCGACCATTTCAAGATTGATACCATAAAAAGAATTGCTCAACAGACAAGCAATCATATAAATCATTTTTATATACAGTCTGTAATTGGACTGCCAAATCTGGGAATGAGCAATATTTCAAACCTTGCATCACCTCCTTAAACACTCTGTATTTCGTTAACGGTTATTTCATTTATCTTTTAATCATATTGCAATAGTATGAAGGTTAGTTATTTCTTCCTCTCGCAGAGGGATCTACAATTTATTCAGTTATCGAGTGTTAGCCACTGTGGTGTATTTTTTTCTTTCACGGCACATCAAGTTACTCGTGACGACCTTGCCGAGAGCTTTGGGAAAATTATAGATAAGCTGCTGGAAAGAGGTTCCACTTTGGAAAATAATGACGTCAGAGTCAGCAAAAACAAAGAGCTATTCTGGCGAATACGCATTATAATACAGTGCACATGAATGTGCTGTAGAGATCGTATTTTCTGTGCAGAAATTTAATGGCCGAATCTATGGGAATTGCATCAAGTGTGTGGAGAGATATGACAGGATGAAAGGAAGGAAGGAGGCCTGAAGGGAACGTTAAGTGCTTTTTGGTTCAGGGCATCACCCGCGCTTATTCCTTCGGCTTATTTTATTTCATTTTTATATTGAACCCCCTCATATTTCAGTGTACCTCGTCCTTGTGTGACGACACATTCCGAATCGCTGTTACGACATTGTTTTAGATGGGAAATGTATAGAAAGTTGATCGGATCATATTGAGCGATTGGAGTAATTCAGGTGACGCTCAGCGCCATCATAAAGATTCATATAGATAAGGCCGGTTTACAGCTCAAGTATCTGGGTTTGCAGATGATCCCAAAATTATCTTGGAAATCCCAAATTCAAAAAACTGACTGACTGACTGTGGCTCGGCGGTCCCGGGTTCGATTCCCGGCGCGGGCTTTAGAAAATTTCGATCCCGGGGTACTGGTCGTGCCCCTCGCATAGTGCTTAAGCACCATAAGGGGTGCGTAAAATCTGTAGTGCGGTTGACTACAGTTGATTGAAATTAAAAAAAAACTCCTAATTCCCTAGAGTGTACGTGTAGACAGTGGTATGGCCTGACAGAGCCTGAAATCCAGAACCTTTTAAAATAAATCCATTTCTGTCCACAACTGGTCTTTTGACTTGCTGGTAAAATTTGTAATTGCAATTGTTCGCACGTTGGGGGATGATTTCAAAATGTGTGGGTTTTTCGTCGCCACGTGTGGAAATTTATGGATTTTGTGAATATCATCTTCGGGAAGAGCCGGCTAATCTCGGACAGTTGTCCAAAAATGGTTTGTGTTTTCGTTGCTGTTTTTACTTGAAGAACGATTCTAATTTTTAAAAATAACAATTTTCATTTATGTGTTCATGGATGTTAACGATGTTAATTACGAGTCTAATGTAGGTAAATAATTTATTGTCTCGATCGATCATCGAAAGTAAATTTACTGCGATCTGCGCTGTCAGCCCAACTAGGGTGATATCTCATGTCGGCCTCATTACCTTGTCCTTGGTCTCGAGTGTCTTTGGGTCGATCACTCTCAGGAAACACGTCTCGGTGGCGGCTACGTATTCACCTTGAAGGTGGAACACGTTCAGATTGCAGTTGTCGGTCATGTCGCCCGGCACAATCGAGTTGACCATTCTGTGAGAGAAAGTGATGGTGTTGCGGTTATGGCAATTGGCATTTGGGTCGAACAGACGGGGGAGCAGCGCAGAACTTTTGACAGTGCGGTTTAGGGCCTTCACTAACAATAAACACACCACAAATGTAACGGTAGCAACTGTTGCGCAACCTGAAGGACGTTAGTTAGTCAATAAACGTTGCCCCCATTTTTCACTTCTCATAATTAACTGTTAATAGGAAGTAATTAATAGAGAACATGAACACCGACAGACCGACCGAGAGAGTCGTACGAACATGAGTGGCGGACTCGTCTGTGTATAATATTTTACTATTATTTTTAACTGAACTGGTTATTGTACCGGTCTGTTCAAAACTCTGTATTTTTCGCAATTACCAGTTTAATTAAAATAATAGTAAAATATTAATATAAATAGACGAGTCCGCCACTCGCGTTCGTCTCTTTCGTTTGGTCTGTCCCGAAGTTCATGTTCTCGATTAAAATTCATACGGACGTTCTAACAAAAATCTTTCTTAGATGTTATTAATGTTTTTCACCAATATGGAAATCTGGCCAAGCTTTTCAATATTCGTAATTCACCTTTAATCTCCTAACCTTCGATAGAAAACACATGATCCACAGAAGCACCTTTTTTTCCTGGTGCGGTCTTGCCAAATTACATTAAATCATTTCACAATATTATTGGTTTCGATTATAAAATGCTCCTAAAATCTTGGCAACTGTTGCCCGATATTGGCGTAAAAAAGACATAAATTGATGTAGTAAATTTTTATTGACATAAGTAATAGGATTGTTTTTAATCAGGGTGCCTTGAATAACTTAGAAATTGAAAGTGGTGGTTATGTGCACTAAAAAGCGCAAAAAGTAACTGTAATCTTTTCCTGAAATCGCTTGGCCAGTGCAGCGTTATATTTCAATTTTTTTGGCCGCATGAATTGTTCTCAGGTTTCTACGCGACTCGAAAGTGGGTTGGTTGTTCATGTGGATTAAATCAATTTCGCATAGCAGCCACCAAATTGGATGTGAATGGGGTGGGGGAGGGGGAGGGGGCAAAGGCGAAGGGAACGGGGTGGTTTTATTTTATTGTGTTCACGCCAGAAAGCGAGAGTTATGTAATCGTGTTCGCCACATCTGCTCTCGGCGCAACTGCGGGTATGTGGGTCATGTGAATAATTTCAAAGTTTCGATCGACAGATGAAAATAAACTACATAAACAACAATGCTCCCGATTAGCTTACGATGTCTAGTCATGCCTCTGTCAGTATACACGAGTGTTGACGGCAGCATTTAAAAATCCGTTAGCCATGTGCGCCTTGCCCTTTGCATACGCAGGGGGGCGCCACCGACCACCGTCTACTTTCTGTAACCCGGTTCCAGTAACTCTCACTATTTCTATGACGTGTATTTGTTTGTTTGTTCTTGTTTTGAAATGAGCGAAACGAAGAAAATTGTCTGGTCTTTGTCACCATTTTTTAAAATTTGATGACTGCTTGTTGGAACGGGAAAAGTGATATTAATGCGTGTGCTGATGAGTGACTGGAAAATGTTTAGAGAAAAATGTTCCCAACTTCTGCACAATGTGCTTTTGTTCAACGACACGGTTACTCGAGCGTTAATGTGTTTAACTATATGGACTAGTGTTTTTCCTTTATAATTAATAATCTGGAAATTGGTCTTTGTACATGTAAAAAAGAGTTTGGAATGGCGAATATCGCTGTATTTCTTGATATTTTTAATCATTTCCTCATGTGCTGTGTTCAGAAGCAAGAATATGCACAACGACATCTTTCAATTATGTTTCCAACAAATTTCTCATAACATTTTTAATAGACTAGCCCCTCCCCCTCCTCAAATAGAGTGCCAAGTAGGAAATCTCCGCATTTTTGTGTGCTGCATGCTGCACTAGTCTTTTGGCATGCCGTCATAAGAATTGTTTGACTTTCTTAAATTGTAACAATTGTACTTGAAAGCTTGTACGCCCAAATCATTAACTCTTTTTCAGTTTTTCCCAAACTCTTTTTCAGTTCTGTAAAAAGAACCAGCCGGATAGTCATAGTTGGTTAATTTGCAGTCTGTCAGATAACGATTAGAAACAATGACACATTGTTCACCGCGTGAGTTTTTTTCTCTTTGTAATTGTTTAGAAGAATGGCCAATCCCGCCCTCATTGAATTGGCCCGATGTTAGCCCGATGATAGTCATTTCCCTTGTACAGTATATTATTTGTCCTATAGAGCAAAATTCGCTTCTCACTTATTTAATGACAAGTTAAATGGAAGACAAGTTTTATTATCCCGAGTTATAGTGTATAGCGCAGGGCGTGACCATTTGGAAATTTTTACAGTACCGATAGTTCCCAAATATGTAAGGAAAGTTCTTACCTGGATAGAAGGTTCTTGCTAGGATCCGCATGACCCCTGGTTCCATATTCCGTAAAGAGCGTCTTCTTGGAAGCCAGCCCTTTCTTGGAAGCATCACTCTGTAGAAAACGCCTTTGGAACGTAACCTAAGTAATAAGAAAATTAAATCGGTTTCACTTAATGAATTTATTCAAAATTTTCGAATGTATCATCAAAAGAAATCCTCTACACTGTATTTTCATTCTTTACGTGACATTTCTAATTTGAAAGGGTTAACCTGCTTCTCATTCGCAAACACTTTTTATCACAGTCTGTTAGTCAAAGCTCTTTTACATTCCCAATGAAACATTGATAAGAAAAAGTGGCACAGCATGGCTGAGTCTGCCATTGTGCGGCAAGATAAGTTTTTTTTAAAAATATACATGTAAGCGCTGGATCGATAGCGGCAGCTATCGATCCACGCTTGCATCGCCACCTCTTCTCGGTGCGCCCCCAGTGGCGAATGGAGAACCATTCGGCCACCAGGGGAGCCACCAGGTCATGACCCGTGCTCGGAGATTGTCTCCCAGAGCACGGGGTCATTCCTACGACCTCAATAAGCTGGGCCGGTTGGCCGTGAATTGGACTTCGCAGAAAGAAAAAGTTTGCCATGTCTTTGTCGTCCGTGAACGAACTGTTTTGTTTAACGCGTGATCGGCGATTATTGTCCAGTCTGCCGGATTTATTTTGCTGCACGAAACTACGCCTCACCGTCTGACTGAAATTTGGATCACCGAACGAGCAGCAAGCTCTCGATGGGAACATCGATCTCATGTGGAGCTCATCAACGCCGGCATCGTTGGACAACACGAAAATCTACGAACAGTAAGAGGGGTCACTCCCCGAACTTTCCAAAAATAAACTCTAGTTCAAACTTGCGTTTGCTTTGCTTTAGCAATTTGTTCAAATTTGACCAAAATTGTTCTTTTTGTTCCACGTAAGAAGTAAAAAGGTGTTAGACGAGAAATCTGAGAGTGTGGTTATGATTTGTTTCACATGTCAAGATGGTCGAATCTGATATATAAAAATTAAGTTAAGTGGGTCTCCCCCAAGCCAGCTTACATACATGTATGTGGCTGGCTAGAAAGAATAGGCAGAATTCGTAGAAATAGCAGAATCGGATAACGAATCTTTTTTTTAAAGTTACTGACTGCATTCGTTATCTTATGATAGTTGTTATCGCGATTTGAGTTGACCCACTAATCGTAACATTTCCGTGATATTTGAAGTTCCTTCTTTAAACGAAGTCGGGTTTAATTGAACCAGCCTGGTTTGTTCATGCACCCGACATTCGCGTGTCAGTAAATGTCTGGTCAATCGCGGATCATCCTACCTTGCCATTGTCGATGACCAGGGAGTTAAGGATGGACATTCCGTCCATCCAACTCTTCAGCTGGAAGTCTCCCAATTCGTACCGTCCGGGGCCAACCCGCACGAAGTTGCCATTGAGCCACGATGGAATGCTACCTGCAACGAACGGAGAATATTTCGAGAGTTAATTTCATAACGCTACCGCGTCTGACAATTATTCATTATATTCCTGTATGTTTTTTGTTAATCAAC
This sequence comes from Mycogona germanica, assembly GCA_034698785.1. Taxonomy (NCBI): domain Eukaryota; kingdom Metazoa; phylum Arthropoda; class Diplopoda; order Chordeumatida; family Chordeumatidae; genus Mycogona; species Mycogona germanica. The sequence goes on from JAQGBY010000805.1 coordinate 23,858, forward strand.
TGTAGTCATCGTATGTTCGATCACAATCGAGATTATCCTTTTCATTAGGGTTCAATTATGTGTGTCCACGTCAGTTTAATTCATTTCATATGGCCTCTCACGCAAAGAAACCGGTTATCAAATAACAAACATTGAGGCTGTCCATTCAAGATCAAAAAACATCTCATACTGTCCTATTGAAACAACCTTGGTGCATACAAATACGAGGTTCATGCAAGATATTTTCTTGAGAGATCATATTTGAAGGCCAGTTGTTTGCTGTATTTTTTTATAAAAGAAAATTTGTCTTCCGTAAATATAGCTGTCTAAATGTTTGCATCACGATCAGTCACGCAATCTCAATATATTGGGTAGGAAGACTGAAACTTGAACGGAAAGTATTTTCATTTGGCTCTGAGCGATAAAGGGCTGTCATAACGCAAGTGTGCTCAGTCTTTTGGCCATCACACATTTCTTATGTGGACATTCCTTTTGAATATCGAATCAACCTTGTGTCAGTCCTATACACGTGTCAACTTTGTGTCAATCCTCTATTTGCATGTGGGCGTTTATACGAGTACAGTACACTTTCAAATCCCACACCAACAACAGGATTGAAATTATGGCGATCTCATCTAATGTGATCAACTCACATAATGTGATCCTCATAAAATTAACTACGCTGGGACATATTCTCTATTTTATGAATTGTCCAGGTAGGTAAATTACGTGCGTACCTAAAATAAAATGTGCTAAAGCGAATTCCAATCTGATTGCGCCATCTGCGATATGACAGCTTTCTGACATGTGAGGAAACGCCTTCTCCTTTTACCGTTTACGATATGACACAGCCGAACTCGGTGAAATTGTCAATTACTTTCTATTTATTCCTTTTCCCCCCAAAAGGACGCGAAGTAGAGTTTTGATTACCTGTAACGGTGGCGTTGACAGGGGCGGCATCCTCGTCGGACGTCTTGTATAGCAGTCTCAAATCCATGACGATTGTCTAGTGAGCTGAAAGTCAAGTAGCACCAAGAGGGGAGAGAAAGAGAGAGAGTCGCACAAACTTAAAAAGTTAGGTTTTTTACTTTGGTGTGGGCAGACTTAGTAGTCGACGCAACCGCACGCTGACCGACCGACCGAGCGACTGACTGCTAGCTCTGGACTTTTTCTCAGAGTTTGCGTGTGCTCGACGCGGGTGAAGCGGATGGGCTCCGACCTTCGGCCCACCGCGCGCGCCAACCGCGTGCTACTGATGGTGGTGGTGGTGGGAGGAAGTGGAAGGTGGGGAGGTCCCGGCTGGGAGGTTGCCCTTCAGGAACGTTATGTCCACCACGAGACCCTCCGCATTAATCGGAGACATTTCTATAACTGTTTAATTAAAATTTCTGAGGCCATACAAACAAGACATTTGGTCTATTGGAAAGAGAACCATGCATGCAGAATCGCAGACAAACGGTTGATGTAACAGGATGACGTTAATAGTTTATGAATTAACAATAAGATTTATTAAAATACATGTAAGAAAAAGTGGCGCAGTGCAGCTCAGCTTGCCAATCACTGTGCGCCAGATTTAAAGTGAGCAAATCTCTTTCACTGTCAAGTCTGATGCACAGGTCTCAAGAGGATCTGCAACCGCGCTCGCTCTCCAGCCCCCCCCTTTCACTTATTTTTGTTGCCAGCGTCGAGATAGGGAAAAATAATGCGATGACGTCAGGCTACTCGTTTACTGTAGGTGTGTGCTCTCAAGTGTGCTCGAGAGAAGAGCGCGTATACGTTGCTTGCTGCTCTTACCTGGCGAAGGACGGAGCTCGCGTTGGTGCTCCTCCTTGCGTGTACACGTCACAGCTGATTCTATTCGATGACAATGGAATGTTCTTGCCAAGGGAAACGACGCCAGTCCTTAGCGCCGTCTGGTGTTTGCGGCCGCGGTAACTGGTAAATCAGTCCATTTCATTTACTATTATTGTGAGCACTAAAATCACATACTTTTTCATAGCTAATCGTTATTAGTCCAAATGAATGAGTTGGAAATTATGTAAGAGCGATTGAATACTCTGTATTTGTGTGCGCTATATTTTTATGAGTGGCACCCACTAAATGTCGATTTGATAAAGCATTTTGTTCCTACTCTTCATGCCTAATTAAATAAAGTGCAGTGCATTTTAGCCAACATTTCGGCCACCAACAAATTTGACCAAGTTCTTTAAGTGACGCAATCACTTTTGTAGGCCACCCATCTAAAAAAGTCCGAGTGTCCGTTCTGGCAGGTCGGCGAAGCGAGAGTGAAATGAAATCGTTTCTCAGTATTACAATGCGCTTTTCTGTAAGTATGCGTTTCCCTAATTTGAATGAAATATGAATGTGACCCCATTCACGAGAAGCTTTTTTCCATAACCGTAGGACGTCACCATTTGAAAGTACGAATAGAAATTCAACCGCCTGCAAAATCAAAAGCAAGTTCGTTGCACAGCGCATTTGCATATACTGGGGTTGGACTGTCAATCGGGTGTGTTGATGAATAAAAATCAAAAATTGGCAATATGCTTTCACTTTTGAGACAGTGCAAAATAGATTAAGATTGTTTTTTATGCTGCTGATGTTTGTTTATAAATTAAATGAACAGCGTATACAGTTCTGTATAACATGTAACCATGATCCTTGTGATGAGTGACCTTTCCAAAGTGGTTGAGTCGTCATTAGCGGTTTTTGAAACCTATTGATCCTTTAGCGAAGATGCTCTAATATTTATTTGACATCCACTCTTTTGAAACCTGTCAAATATAGTGTACTATCAATCTTAATTGTGTAAACTTTTGCGCAACCAACCCCAAACATCAAATTTTGAATGGTGCACATGTATATTCCAATTAATATTTTAAAGTGAAATCTAGTTTTTTAAAATGCGCTTTTAAGTTATCTTTTTATACGTATTTTGGAATGGGGTATACTAGCTTTTTAAAGATTGGACTGCAAGGTTTATGGCTCTCTCACTGTAACCCGTGGTTGATTAGAAATTCCCCAATGTTCTTTAGTTTTGATTTTTGGTCTATATTTTGCTAAAGATATATCAATCCACCTAGAGTCCATCTTTTGGTTTGGAGGTTTTTTTATTTTGTCCAAAAAATGATATAATCGCATTTTCATCACCCCAGACATGATTCAAACGGATATATTAAGCAAACTATGGTTACATTTTATTTTTAACGTAACCTCTAAATAAGAGAATGTCTCGATTGACGTGTTTCTACGGAGTTAAATTAACAGGAATTCTCCGTAAACGTACAGTCAAAGTACTTTCAGAAGTTCCATAATTACTCGTCACTTGTCCTATTTTAATTATCTTGTCATACATACTTCATACTTGCGCGCGCAAAACACTTGTGGAAAGTTCACTAAAGGCCACAAAGTGTGTACTTTTTATCACATGTTGTACATCTAGTTCAGAATAAAATCTGGATATCGATATCTGGAAGCTCGAGATTGTATAAGCAATCGGGCTGTGATCGGTGTGCAGGCGTTTCAATGGCACTTGACGAATATGAACTTGGCGACACATGACGATGAAATGTTTGAATAAATGTTTGTAAGAGTATATTTCTTATTTCAAAAACCATATTAAGGGTTCGCATATATTATTTTTTAAATATATAATGTTAATGAAATTGAGAAATTAGGACGTTTTGTAATCAAATTACTAGAGTAATTGTGCACAGGGCAGCGCCGGACGAGAAGGACTTGGAAGGATTGGCGAGCTCTTTTTTATTATAATAATAGTTGCCTATTATTTTAGTTGAACTAAAAATGAGCGGAAAACGCAGAAACTGATGCACACTTGTCAAATTATAGTTCACTCCAAAAATATTATCCCACAACCATATGAAAACCTGTGGCAAAATAGTGGATAATATTTTTGGAATGAATAGATAGGTAAACCAAGCATTTAGCAAGTAACTATGGCAACCATGGTAAATATCACACAGGTTACACAGGTAAATTGCCGCAGGTTTTCGTGTGGTTGTGGGATAATATCAGTTTCCGCGTTTGCCGCTCATTTATTAGTTCAATTAAAATAGTAGGCAACTATTATTTTTAAAAAGAGCTCGCCACTCTGTCCGTATTTCTCGTCCGGCGCTGTCACGGGCACAATTATTTTTACTGTAATATAAAAAGTTAAGAAAGTCCAATTTTTGTTTTTCAAATAAAATAATAATTGGCATAGCATTCACGAATGTTATGGAAATTTAATTCAAAGTCGTTCAAATTGAAATTGATTTTTTAACATACCCGGCGGCAATGGCCATTCAAGGGACACAAGCTGTCCTCAAAACCTCCGGGATAGTTAGTTTAGGTTTTGATCATCAACGCCCAAAATGTTTAAAAAATAATTCTAATTTGAAAGACTTTAAATTGAAACGTCTGAGCTTTTATTGTAAGGTAAATAGACATAAGCCCCAAATCATGAATTTTGTTTCTAACAGTCTAAAAGCACTTTTTTATGATCACGCGAATGTCCAAATTTGTAATAGATTTTTAATAGATTTTCCAGGTCATGCCACATCAACGTTTATAATTGCTTTAGCCGTCAAAAATTGTTATCTTATCCACGCGAGCGATCGGATCAGGAGGTCATTGGTATATGTCACTGTAATCAGTAGCCTTGAGTTTTGATCGCATTTGGCATGAACCTGTGCTCGTTTGCACTTCTCATATCCCGGGGGGAGCCTTGTCCCGCACAACGTATCCCAGGAATTTTGCGTCGACATTGTTCATTATCATTCACCGTATGCCTAAATTAAAATTGTAATCAATGCCACAATCTTGGTCGTTATAACATCGACCTGTGCCATGCTTATTATATTACTTATTCATTAAATATGCACCATCAGCTATATTTAGCTTTGTCATATCTAAGATATCTTTTTTTCCCACGAACTTCATTGTTTTTTGCGACGTTTCAAAAGCAATTTCAAAACGATTATATTTTCACCACATATTTTTTTTAACACTTTTCTCAATGGCGACCGAAATAATTGCGCGAAGAGTCTTAAATTTCAATTCATTTTAGCCGAATTAAGAAAAATGTATTGCAAAGAACAAAATAAAAATAAATATCTATGTACTTTATGATTGAAAAGCTCAACCAAAGTAATAGCGTTTGTGGTTTTTCTTGGTATTTTGTTCGTCTGGATCTCGGTTCACTTGTGAACTCGGTGACATTTGCGTCTGCAATAATGTCAGTGAAAAGGTCACCGACTGCATCCACGGTTAGGAGACGGGTTCAAGTTCTTTTCTAATGGTTATTTATGTTATTGCAACACGAGATGTTTTGTTCAGAGGAATCAGGATGCCAATAGGTCTCGGAGATCACTACACAGTAGTTGAACGCACGATTGATTCAATTCATTTCTGAAGCTGCTGGTAAATAGAAATCCTCCAATCAGCGACGCAAACTGAACAATTAATTGTCGCTTGGGTTTATGTTGGTGTGATGGTGCCATATGTGGCATACTTGTGCCATAAATATTCCCGGCTGCAAGTTAGCGCCGTCAACAGGATACTGTTGATCTTAACCAATGATTGAACCATTTCAACAATCGTCAATTTTAATTGTCTTGAGGACATGTCATCGCACCTATAGTGACGCCGTAGCTTTTCCCAAACAAATCTTATGGCCAATCACAGAGCCAAGGTTGTTAACGAACCGGATAAATTATTGTTACGTTGTTGGTAATTTAGTAAATAAAATTATTATTAGTGAGAAATAATTGCCGATTAATATTTTTTGAAGGCATCAGAATCACCCTTCTAACTGAGTTATATAATTATTTGGGGGTAATGAACGAATAACTTGGGTGAGAATTTGGATATGAATTAAATTACGAATGCATTGTGTCGGCTGGATGAGGTAACTCGAAGTAAAGTAGAATTAATAAGTATCAGGCACTAAATCGTAAACGTGTGAAAACGGAATTGCAGTGCGAACTCCAGAGGAAAATTCGTCGTTTATTCATATCACAATCGCACATTTCAGTTTCTGTTCGATGTTCATTTGTAATCCGCAACTACGTCCTCGTATCCCTCTTGTCCGTCTTTATCTCATTTACTTTTGACGAAGTAACCGAATTTGTTTTCCATTATTTATCTGCGATACGTGCACTAAAGTTTTAATTTTATTTTAAAGCGAGCTATATCAGAGTGACTTTACGTACGAATGAATATTCAGTTTACAATATATAAGAGTTCCCATTATTTTGTTGCTAGTTCAATAATTTTATACCTTTTTTAATTCATAGAATCGGATTTAGTAAATCTCAAGTCGTTTACTGAAGTGAATTCTGATAATGATCAGTATGTGTCATATATGGAACATGTGCGCGTTCAGAGAGCATTTGTTATCAAATGCGTAAAGCATAAACTGTTATCTTGAGGACTTTTTAGGTACGTACCGATAAGTTACAGGGTTGCTCTTGTAGCTATTACTAGCCTTCAATCTACCTTATCGCCTGCATACGGGTGGAAAAACAAGAAGCACTTGAATGTTTGAGCTTAAAGACTAATTTCAACGCATCATCGCATAACGTTCAATGTGTATCAGTCGCCCAGTAACTAAATTCGTGCAATACGTCAGTTATGAGCTTATTATACAAGATAACATTATTCGTCGAACACAAATTTTAAAAAGAGGATGAAATTCGCCTAAATAAAGTCAGGTTGTTTTAATTTATTCACGCGGACGCTCTAAGCCTCTAAGCGTAAGCGCAAATCGATAACAAATAGTTCTTTCTAAAAAAAATAATGTTTTTAGGACTCGCAGCCGGTCTGTTCATATTCTTGAAACTAGAATGCTTACTATTAAATTATGCTTAAGTTTTTAGACTTGTCGTTTTTCGTTGAAAATGTGTGAGGAATAATAACGATTGACCAGGTTATAAATTGTGCATTAATGCAGCAAAACTAAATTTTAACTTTAAAAATAATTAAATTTTAATTGCTGCAAGTTTATTATTACATTTTGCCAGTTGGTGTTGTTTGGTTGAAAATCTTATTCATTCTTTCATTATACAAGAATATTTAATTCATCGGTTAGTTTTTATATTTTAATTACGATTGACACTTAAATACGATGCGTGGAGACATTTTTGTGTGTGCGATTCGAAATATCTAAGCAAGCTTTATATACGCATACGAATTATGTTTTCCTGAAGATCGATTTCACAAATTATATTGGACAAGATTTGTGCTGGATTAAAACAATTTCGACGTACATTGTACATTGTTGTGTTTTGTTTAGCAAATGAGAAATACCAATTGGGATAAAAATCGTTTATATATAAATCTTTTTGTAGATACAACACATTTTATTAACAATGTATTTGTTGTACGCTACGTCACTAGGCTCTTTAAATTACATATATTGTCAAATTATTAATGCGTTGATTATATCCTATAGTGTATAACGTAGTTTCGGTTCTTAAAAATCATACAAAATATATTACGATCCCTTCCAGCAGGTGTCGCTTTACTTCATTTCGTGGCTATGTTTTTATTTTATAAATTTAAAGTTTCATCGGACGGAGTAACATTCACCACTTTCTTTGCACGTCAAAGCATCGAACGTTTTATCGTAAAACGGAATAAAAATATGCCATTATTCACCTGAAAATGAATAGGGAGTCTCGTGTGGCGTAATGTTTAGCGTGTCGAGCTGTTATTCCAGTGATCGCGGGTTCGATTCCCGATTTCCGTGGGCCCATGCTTTTACGATATCAGGTACACGTTAAAGGTCCCTACCTAGGTAGCTTATACTAAGCCTGGGCTAGGCTAGTAGAGGTCCACTAGCTACTAGACCTAATAAGTTTTTACATTGCAATAAAATTAAATGGTTTTAAGCTTTAGATTTTTTGCTCACACTCTCAGATTGAAGTTTCGGTTTCTTAAAAGTCTAGTAATCATAAATATTTGTTATAACGAATCTTAAGATTCCGACGTCGTTATAACGACTGGTTCCACGAATGTCAAATAATGACTTTCGTGTTCAGTTTCATTACGATGTGATCGAGTACAGGCTGGCCATATACATTTACATCTGTGTGCAAGTTGTGCATTTAGCTTTGTTGCTGATGACTGATGAACGTTCCGTGAAGTAAAGCTGGAACCTTTGTAGGAACCACGGCCCTAGCCACCTCCTTTAGTGTCCTACCGTCTAGAACGACGAGGAAATCAGCAGCGTCCGGTCTTCTGTCTACCACCACAGACAAGACGACTCCTAATTGGTAAAACATACAAAAAAAATTAAATGTTAATGCTACACTTGTAATGTTAATAGTTCAAACTAAGAAAATCAATTTTAACTTTCCCATAACATCTCTGCAATGTGCGTTAACAATTTTTCTAAGGATACGAGTTATTTTGGAGCATTCAGTGATTGCCAACGTTAGGGGGAAGTTTGCACCGCAAAACACGAAAGCGACCCATTCATCAAATAGCTTGTCGCTTACATAGATCTATTAAAGGTCTGTGTGAGTTATGTAGAAATTCAAAGTATTTTTAAATTGTGATTTCTCCTAACATTTTCATCAATGAACTTACCGTCATCCTCTTCTGTGGCGCCTGGCCTTGCCACGAATACGGCTTCTCCAGGAAAGCCATCATCGCAGATGTTGCGCCATATAGTAGTCGTTTTGGTCTGAACGTTTACTTTGCACACCTACGTGTATTTTTATTAAAAATTTGTAAGAACAGGTCATTTCTCGCTGGTGTACAGTTTGACTTAACTCTTGTGAAAATGGCATCTTCTGTTGATGCTCTTTACATGCCTCATGTGGTATAGCCACTTATCACACCGTGAGGCATCTAAAATAGACCCTTTTTTAGAATTACCTGATTGTTATGAAATCTGGGCGTAATGAATCATGAATCATGAGTCCTTGTATAATTAAAAAAATTGTATTATACATGTATATGATATGTCAAATACTAACCGCATTGTGATAAGCGCCTGGCTCAAAGCAACCGCTGCCATACACGTAATTATATTTCCTTCCGTTGTAATGTTTGTAATTGATTTGTGGGAGCTCGAAACCTGTGAAGACGTTGTGCAATGAAAATAAATGTTAATATGTTAATCACATGCCTAGTTTCAAAATATCCATGACTTAAACAATGTGGTTACCTGGTTCAGCAAGGTTTTCTGGAGTTAACTGAATCGTTCCATCGTTCAGCTTGACGGCAGAGGCCGTGGTGTTAATCGTAACCAGATTTTTTCCGGAAGGGCCGTCCTAAGAAATAATGCCGCCTATGAATAACAGGTTCTACTCGAACACACGGCATTATTTTTTTTCGAGTTCTTAAGAATATATTGTATATCTACTGTTGCTGCTAATTGCTTACTGCTTTTGGTCCGAGGGGCAGCACGAATCGCTGGGGCATGGGAGCCTCAGAGCCTGTGTACAGTTTGTTACGAAGTTCGCATAGAGTGTAGAGTTCGAGGACATCGATGCCTTGGTAGGTGATGACATCTACCACCAAGAATCCGTCGTCCTCGTAAGCGTTGATGTGATGGAACAGGAAGAAAGAGTCGCTCATATAGGATGTCTTGATTTGGCTTCCAGTTGTCTTGTCGATCACCACAAATCTACACTACAAGAAGACGAGACATCAATGGCTCCCGATTAGTTGATAAGCAGCATATTGATTTACGAAATTGCGTGAACATTTACTGTATGGGCTTTTTACCTTTTCTTCTGGTCGCCATTCAAGGCAGTCCCTATACGATCGACCTTTGATCTTTATTGTTGCTAATTTGATGCTATTGATGATCAGAGGTTGCTCAATGAGGACAATGTAGTTCTGCGATAATCCGAAACTGTGGTAGTAACTAAAATTTGTCTTCCATCTGGTGCTAACGTTTCCCAATATCGACGTATCTCGGTAGGCTTGGGGACCTAAAAGAATAATAGAATTTTTTTTACCGAATAACACACGGATTCATAAATAAAATTCGAATTTTGAACATCATTTCGAAACAGTTCTCATCTCAGTCAAACATGATTTTTCATCTTGCCTTCTACGTCGTCTACGTCATTCGAGGGTGGGGGCATCTTCATGATGTGATACTTGAGACCAGTGACGAACGAGCTGCCCACATTGTAGCCGGATCCATCCTGTCCGACGTGAGGATGAGCGCTTGATACGTTGATTCCCGCCAATTTGTTCATGTCCACCTATTCCAAGAAATACAGTGATTTTTGTTATCTTTCGAATCTCGCTAATGTCATGAACTTTAAATAAAACGTGCATATTTTTACGTCCACGCCTGTTATATAAATAAATAGTTTTTAATTTTAGTGTAATTCCATTTAAAACCCATAGAAACTTCATACGACCATACTTATTATTACATAGAGCAGAAATTCCCCGAGCCCATGCATTTTATACGAGTACAAGTATAGGTTATTTTTGTTATTTTTGTTTCTACTTTTTCCAATGTTTTCAGTGTGTACGGGTCAATTCGTCTAACGTGGCAGGACTCCGTAGCGCAGTACACTTCCCTGCCATGGCATAGTGGGTAGACGTTGAGCACGTTGTTGTCTGTTAAATCGGTGGGCACCAGAGTCGAGAAGATTCTGAAAAAGGTGGGGGGTATGCATTTTAAAAAATTAATTTTTGGAGTCCCCCCGGGTTGCAGTTCGGTTCGTCAGAAATATAAGATACACAGATTATAAAGCTGTGGTACCTTGATAAGAAACTTTGACATGGATCCGGATAGGCTTTCGTCCCGAATTCCGTGAACACCGGCCGCTGCACTTCGATGGCGCGGGAGTACGCATCGCTTTGCAGGTATTTGGAACGAAACGTGATCTGAAAGAGACCATGAAGAGATTAATTTGGTCATCTCAGTAAATTGCGATGTAGGGCAAATGATGGGAGGTGGGCGGTAAGTTCTCATGCTCGAACAGTTGCAGGTTTCTTATGATTTAAGTTGGTTTTTTTATATAATTTATTTGTTTAATTAATGGAACATTCGTAAAAATACAATGTTCATACTCAATGATTATTTTTTTTTACGTTTGTCACATAGGAATTTGCGTCTGTACCGATTTCATTTTAAACGAATTTCATATTTAACGAATTCAGCGTTTCGGAGTGTGTCTGTTGAATTGCAATTTTTGATTACGGGCAGGGTGGGGTTGTCGTCAACTAATTTTGGGAAATGGGGCGTAGTCTTGACAGTTTAATAAACTATGATGTTAGCATAAGCTTAAGTTTTTCTTAACAATTTGTGCACCCTTTTCATTCCCAATATGGTGCAACAAATTGTGTTCAGTGGGTCAATGTAACGTTGGAACGTTGTGAACGCATTGTCAGCGAACCCATGAAATGTTAAAATTTCTTCAAGGTAATTTCTCCTTAAACAGGACAGTGGCCACTACATGGGGGAGCACTATAAATGAATTGGTCAAACGACAAAACTGTGTGAATTATTATATTACTTTCCAACATACACAACAAATTCTGTCACAACAAATATTGCTGTAATCTGCATTATAGTTTAAATGGTAGGACGTGTGGCGATTGTTAATGAAAGTTGACCTCGTATCTGTAACAAAAAATGAACTGGAGCACTGTCAAAGGTGAATTAATTATAATGTTTAGACTGTTCAAATGTACGCAATAAAGTGGGTGTGGTAATCTCGACAAAACTAGTTCAAATCTTTTGATTTATTGTATTGCTTTTCCACATGCTCTCTTTTCGCGTCAAATGTTTCCTTTTTTTTGCAAGAGGGTTTCAGGAATTCAGGGTAATCCGTTTTCCCCCGCGCCTCTTCGAAAAAACTTTCTGCGAGAAAATTGGGCAATAATTGTCTAAACTTATTCTACAGTTCGTTGACTAAACCATGCGAATGTTACGCCCTAACCAAAAAGGCAAGATAATAAAAAATCACTGTAGCCAAGACTTTGCTTATTACATGTATAATTAGTGGTCCACGTTTGTTGCGAAAGCTAACTTTCTATGTGCGTGCATGCGCCTCAAAATTCCGGGTCCTAGATACACTGAATTTGCGCACGGTAAATAAAATGAAATACAGAAGAGCACTTTATCCAAGAATTCTTTTCCCCCCACAAACTATATAGGATTTTGGAGTTTTCTGATTTTCAGCGTTGGGGATTTTGATTCAAATTCGGGTTCCTTTCCATCCACGTGAATACACCGGAAAGACATTTCCAAATATGGAGGGTGAAAGTGGGCCGTCAAGATCTCATGAGGATATTTGTTTTGGATGTTTTGAAATTATATATCACAGGTGCAACATGTGCCGGTAAAAAATATACATTGGAATAGCAACGATGCATTACAGTCGACTCGCTCCAATGCTAGTGTTATTTCTGACGATAGCTGGTGAGTTAAGTTAACTCCACCTATATATACTCTGGATCAAAATTTGTTATTTGCAGTGAACTAGTTCATTGCGAAAAACGTAATTTTTTAGTAACCACTTCACAATTACAATATGTTTATGAACATTTATACACATATGTAATTTTATTCTGGCTAAACACATCCATGAGTTACAAATCTTCATGTTTATTTGATGCTGATCCCATAAACAAATTAGCATTGGAGAAAAATATAAAAGAAATATTACTCAGATGGTTGGGGATTGCAGGACTACAATCAGAAATTCGGCAACGAAAATCGTTTAAACATAAAAGTTTAACAACCTTTTCGAAGATAAATAAAGAAAATTGAAATTTGCGAATTCTTTTCTTTATTTTTCTTCGAGAAGGTTGTTAAATTTTTATGTTTAAACGATCTTCGTTGCCGAATTTCTGATTGTAGTCCTGCAATCCCCAACCATCTGAGT
>JAQGBY010000806.1:0-36698 GCA_034698785.1 Mycogona germanica
CAGAGTCAAGGGATTGCTGGAATATGAGAGCAAGGTAGTGGGCACTGATATTGCAGGTCAGCTTTAGCATGATAGGAGAGAAAGGCTGCAATCCAGGAGAGGATTTGAGGAGAAACTGATCTCCCTTTTACGATCTTCCAGTGTCTCCCAACCCAGTTTTGACAGCATGTCCAAGACACTCTCACTTCTTTCAAATCTACAGCTAACAAATCTCGCAGCTCCAAGTTGAACCATTTCAATTTCCCCTACGGATCCCAAATGGAACTGCAGTATTCGAGCAAAGGTTGAACCAAGGCCTTAAAAGTAGGCCACTTGGACATTCAGTGCGTTTAACCATCGATCCAAAATTCAAAGTGGCTAACAGTCCTAGCACCTACCTATTATTTTTCGATTTAGAAATCAACGACGATCGACGTAATTACTTGCGTTTGCCTGTTTGTGGGTACAAATTGTAATCAACCACATTTTTATGGGTGCCGCCATCTTTTTTGTACTCCTAAGGACGGGCGATAGTATCTTAACTATCGATACTGGGCTAGTAATTCTCACGGATTTCGATTGTCAAGGATTTACCGCGGGAACTTTTCAATCTCACATTATTTCTTATTAACTCCACTGCCTCATAAAATTTGTACTCTTTTAATTTGTTGGCACAGTAGTTATACAAAACTCAAGTTCACTTAATAATATTGACTTTAAATAAACACAGCGCAATTTCCACAGAAATATTAGATTTAAAAAAATCTTAGTTCAGATTTAATTCTTGCGTTGGTGTGGAAAAGTACAGTAGAAATTAAAACCTTGTTTCGTGAACTACAGTGTACACTATAGTGTACTACAAGATATACAAAGTGATAAGAAAGAAATCTTCAACTCAAAATCTCGTTAAAAAAAATATATATACATCAAAGATAAATTCAGTTGCACTTAGCACTGAACGCAATGACTACATATTTGGTTTTTCCATGATAGTACACAATCAAACAATATCATGCTATTGACTATTTAGATCCGTAAAAATAAATTTATTTTACTTGTCGAGATCATTCAACGAGACAATCAAAATTGTCGACGTGAATGTCTGAAACTTCACGCATTCGATTGGTTGGAACTTTGGACACTATTCGACTTGGAAGTCGTCGGAATCGGAGATCCAGGAGATTCTCTTCGCAGACTATTTCTTCCTCAACTTCTTCGAACTAGATCAAATGGGATACAATTAGCGATACATAAAAAACAACGCGTAACAAGAACCTAGCGAATCAATTTTTTTTACGCTGAAACAGCAACTGATTGAACGATTCGAGCAGACAATTACAATTACAATATGTACCCACAAGCAGCCCCGGCAGACTCACCTAGCAGTACGAAGAACCATATAATTATTGATCATTGGGAATAAGTCGGCGTTCACCTTCCACGGGCCTCCTTTCACATTCGATTTCAGGAAGGCTTTCTCTTGATGCAACGTAGTTTTAATACTTGTCTATCAAATTAGATTAGTCGAATCAATAAAACCAGACATGGAGAAAAAAGGGGAAAATTATGAATAAGAATTTTTTTAATTACGAGCAAGTGGAATAGAGTATCAATTGACACGAGTCGAACCTTTGTGAGATACGGTTGATCTTTAAAGAAGCGAAAGGTTTTCGCCAGCCAATCGCACATTTCGGTGAGCGTCAACTCTTTCTTGGGAGAAGTGTCGATCATCTTAAGTCGAAAGGAAATCGAAAATTATATTCGCATCAACAAAGAAATCCAATAACAAACATTGATAGAGAAAAATGAAAATCACAATCAAAATAGCACAACATGTCGCTCATTTCTTATTTCTTCATACTACTGACTTACGTATTTAATAAGAACCCGCTTCGTAAACGGTGGTCTAAGATCGCTCTCCTTGTACAGTTCACCATTTTCTTCCAAATCTGTATTAAGAGAAAAACGAATGAAAAAAGAATTGATTGACTCGAAAACCAATTCTGATAAGAGTAAGACTCGTCCTATCCCAGGCGGTATTGCGACTGACTGTGGCTCGGGTGGTCCAGGGTTCGATCCCTGGCACAGGATCTCGATTATTCGATTCCGGGGTACTGGTGAAAATGTGTCCCTCACATAGTGTCTAAGCACCACGAGGTATACAGAAAAATGTAGTACAGTGACCAAATAAATATATATTTTAGCTCCAAACACTAGAGCGCTTCAGTGATCCCTATTGCCTAATTTTTGAAATTCAATTTGATACAAGCTGTTCGGTCCCGGTTTTCTTACGAGTCAGTCGTGAAAACAGGTATATTAACACCAATCTTCCCGAAGTCTTAATTAAAAATACTCGGAATGAATGTCACCTTTGGCCAAATCCTCCGTTACCTGCCGCTGGAGTTTCTTCTGCGCTTCAGAGTCTTTCGCCGCCGCCAATTCTATAATCAGGCGAATGACAAAAGAAAATATAGAATTTGAAAGGAACATAAAATTTGTAGGCTTAAATAAAGTTGAATGTAAACAGCCAAAATAAACAATGCTTTTTTATCGGGAGCTAAGTAATAGAAACGTGAAAGGGGAAAATGTGCTTTAGTGCTGGTGAGGTAGAGAAATTGTTTGTCACGATTTATCATACAAATTTAAACTGGAAAGCTAAAGAGAATATATTGAGAAATATAAATCGTACTATTCCAAAAAGAGCCCGGACAGACAATGTGGAGCAACGGCTGATCCACTTACTGGATTTGGTCTTGGATGTTGGTACGTGCACGGGCAGCTTGTGAGAAGGTGGTCGGGCCACAGTTGTCTCGTCGACCCTCGGGTTGCCATCCTCGCCCAACAAAGACAGCTTGTGTCTGAGCATTTGGTTCATGTGGAGTGATTTGGGTCTGGACGCCAAGAAAAGATAAATTAAAGTTGATCAAAACTGAAGCGAAGAGCAGAAAGTTCATCCTTAGAGCTTAGTTACTCATAAAAATAGAATAGATTAGTTACCGGAATTTGGTCTCACGAAATATCTTTTCGTCGACCGTCCAAAGAACAGCAGAATTTCCAACAGCTGGTGCACATTTGACAAAACATTTATCCTTTTGCACTCTTTTATGGACGCCTTTCTGAAAATAACGTATGATAAAAGTGCGAACGACCAAGTTAACAAAATGTTGCTCAGAAATCTGTTCTCGCCAATGATTAGTGATATCTTGAGAGCCTCTCACCCAATTGTGGAATTGAAGCCCACGATAGTAACCGAAGTTATTTTGAACCCATTTGAGAATGTCGCTCGAGGATAGTCTCTTATCTTTGGATTCCACAATGCTTTGACGAATCAGAACTCGGATCGGATATGGCGGCGGATCCAAAGAGGTCTTGTAAAATTCACGATTTGTTACAAGATCTGCAGCGTCATAACCGATTACAAAAATTAGTCGAGATTCGGTACACGTTTCTTCAATAATCAAACAACACATTATTGCCACCTGTGGCTCAAATTAGTGCTCGAGCGTAGAAATCAAATCAATCATACATGTAAAGCAAGTTTCAAATTTATATTTCTATACTTGTTCACCGAGTAGTTAGGATACTCGATCAGAATATTGCCACACATAAATTTTCTCGCCAATTCTATCGAGTTAAAAGCTAAAAATCTCGTTTAGAAATTTGAATAAGATACGAATTTGATTTACTTTCTTACCATCAGATATTTTAAAATATTTGGCAGTATTTTTCTTCTTTTTCTTGATGGCTGCCTTTTGGCTTTCTTCCTTGCGTCTCTCATAACCTGGACAAACATAAATGAGAACAAGTTATGCCCAATAAAATGTCAAGTTATATTCGCCATATACCAATTGAATAATACATAATCGTAAATGTCTCAATATCAGTCAAACAAAGCGGTTTTTTAAACTGCACATTTAGTGTTGCCTTTCAAAACAGGCGCTTCTCTGGTCAACAACTGGAACAACTAGTGATTCGGCAAATGAATCTAAATGACAAAATGAACTCTAAAACAATTGTTAAATTACAAGGATAGGTAACGCACTTGGATATGTTTTTTTAGGAGTACCGCTGCTTCCACGCTGCTTACGATTTTCATCTGAAGTTGTCCTTTCGTTTTGGTGGTCTACAAAAATAAAATGAAACTCATGAATGCCTTTCCAATTTTTCAGTTCTTGAAGGCTAACTTAAAGGGTGGGTTGTGTTTTAAATCTACGTTTGCACCCCGAACCTTTCTGCTGGGAACCGATGGCCAATGAAGCGGGCGAATTCGGTGGCGCGAAGTCGGAATCGGAGTTACAGTTAGAGTCGTCAGAGCTGTCCAGTGTCGAAAGGCTAACCGGAGGTTGAGTCGGCAAGCTGTTGTCCACCTGAGGTGTCCGCAGAGTCGCCTTCTTGGGAGAAGGGTCGTCATGCACAGACGTCGCATAGTCCGATTCGGAACCAGATGGAGCTGAGCTTGACCCATCATTGGAGCTGTCATGTATCTGAGTCACCGGACCCGATGATCGACTGCGCAGTGATTGACGCGCGGCCAGCCGCTGGACTTTTCTGGACGGTGACGGTGAGCAAGAGGCGGCCTCGGAGTCGGACGAATCAGACCCGACCGCGAATCCGTCGTCGCCGCCGCCGCCACCACTGTACGACGAAGCCCGACTGGCGGGAGCCGATCCTGCTGGGGCACTGACAACTGTCAAGGACACAGACTCATGGGTGGCTATAGTTGGCACGCTGGAGTTCACTGCGGACAATAAGTGCTGTATGGCGGCGTCCACCACGTTGGTCCTGACATCCTGCTGATAGGGCTCGTCATTGAAGACGCCGCTCCAGTTCGGCACTGTGGACACCGGCGTCACTTCTGCTAGACTCTCGCGATGATGTCCCGCTCGGTCGTAAATGCCGATCCTGTTAGAGGACACTTCCTCCAGCACCTCCGCTGATCGATCCTGGCACAACGTCTCGTAGTGCCATTTCATGGCGCTTAGCCTTTGAGTTTCCAGCTCCACCAGTCGATGTTGCGCCGCCAACTGGACGGACGTCTGCTGGAGCGAGTTGTGGGCCTCCAGCAGATGACTGCATTTAGACGAGAAAGACGTGGCTCAGTAAATATTAAAGTGACTAACAAAAAACGACGTCACAACATTTTTCCTTATCAGTGACAGAGCCTCAAATCCAGAGCCTTTTAAAATAAATCCATTTCTGTTCCCAACTCGTCTTTCGACCCCCGCCATAGGTCCCTCTCTTGCGGCTAAAATTTGTAATTGTAATCAATCGTGCCTACCTGCGAAACGACTCGACGTCCCCACACGGGGTGCCGCATGTGAACCAGAAACAGATGCCGCCACGAAAGAGTTTGGGCATGGTCACAGACTGGAACGGGAAACGCCATTGCTGTTGCTGGACCGTCGCCCGACTCCCTGGCGTCACTCCGGCCAGCCAGTCTGGTGCACGGACGTCCATCAAGTCCATTTTGACCTCGCACTGTTCGTTGCTCCACTCACGCGTCCGTCACAGCTGTGTGACCGTCGGATGTAGTCCACGCCTAGATGGTCTCAACCTGACACCTAACCCAAATAAGATAACGTTAAACTAATACACAGGATCCATCTTGACCAGTTATGGAATTGTCAATCACGAAACGCATAGCGACGTTAGTCGGTAACATTACATCTCCGTGAAAATACACTTAAATTTCAATATGTACCCGCAAGCAGACTCCAAACGGGGGTCTCACTTCTTCCACAAGTTCTTCCGGCTCACTCACCTGATTAATAAAGCAAAATTTGTTATCTACGTTGTTCATCTACGTAAATTGCCATAATGTCACGACGCGGCGATAATTATTATCTAAACCTAAACTCTATTTTCATACAGACATTGAGAGAAACTGGGGGCCGCCATTTTCTTGCGCCATATCCGGGAAAATACGTCATATCCGACATAATCAGGGTTTTCCAAAATTACTTTTTCACTTCTCGTTAGCGGTTGAAAGCGCAGCGCTTATTAGGTAACTGGGGGCCGCCATTTTCTGCGCCATATCCGGTAAAAATACGTCATATCCGACATAATCAAAGTTTTCCAAAATTACTTTTTCACTTTTCGTTAGCGGTTGAAAGCGCAGCGCTTAATAGGTACTGTTTCTAAAGTCATGTCACTGATGGAGTGCGCATGCGTTTAACACGAGCGCGTTAGATCGATTTGACTTGCTTAATGGAAGTGCTAGCGTTTGGAAATTCAGTAATACTCCGATCTGGGCAAGTAGGTGGTGCCATTAATGTGGATCCAAAGGATATCGAGTTACAAGCAAAAATAAGAAATCTCTCATTTCATCAGAAATAACAGTCTTTGGCCTAATCTAAAACTTGGAAACGAAAACAAACATGCGATGGAGGCGGCCATTTTATATAATAGATTGCAGCGTGCTTGGATAGGGCACGTTAAGACATTATAACAGAATCGGCGCGTGCGTGCTATAACTAGCAATTACTGCGCGTTCTCGAATGACAATTCACCCATCTCAATTTTGCAGGGGTGCGTTAAGAAATGGACACAGCTTACCATTCGCGGTATATCGAGCGACATTTAAGAGTTGTGCAATTAGTGATTGCAACCTTACAAGGGGCAGCAGATTTAAGGCTTTGACACAGAACAATGAAACACACTCTGGAAACCAATAGAAACTAAAACCAGTTTATTTTTTTAGTACACAGAAATAAAAGCAAAAATATATTACGGATTATATTATTGTGGTTATCAAATCAGCGAGTGCTCACATAGAATGAGTTCTCAGCACAATTGCTAAGTGTCCTCGGATTGAATAACACATAAAAAAAATATTTGTATCAATACTTTGTGTAAATGATTTGCATATTAGTTGGCAGTGGTTGATTAACAAATCTCTCACCATTCATAATCGTGAAAAGACAACATATGAATGATCTTGAACGCGCGTCAGAAGACTGAAAGCAATAAAATGAGATCGTCTTTAACAAATGAGTGAAACGAAGAAAAGAAAGAAAGACAACATACACACGTGTCCAACTTCTATTTCGGTCCATCTTCATTTCACTCATTTTGTTTCTCCCAATTTCCGTTTCGATCTCTTGCCTTTCGGTCTTCGGACGAGACAACCGTGGCCACGACTGAACACGTGCGGTGACAAAGTTAGTTATTATTCTGACGAAAACCAGGGCATCGACTGGTCACGGTTGGTCAGGGAAGATTGGATTATAAAATCAAAAGGACACACGAGCTCATCAGCAGTGGTGGCAGGTGTCGCTGCTGATGCCGGCAGAGGTGTCGGGGCGCGGGTGGCTGACGGAGGTCCGAGAGGGACGCTGGACGGATTATCGGCGCACGACGAACCGATCTGCGGGTCGAGGCAGGTGGCCGGAATTTCCTGCGACGTCTGAAACTGTCGACCAAGACGGGGCGGTCGCATGGCGGGTGGTCTCCTGCTCCTCGTGCTGGTCACTTTGGCGCGCTTGGCCGCATTGCCTTCCACCGGTTCGACTTCATCCAGAGGACATCCACGCTTGGTCGGAGACGCAGCGCGGGCCACCAGCTGATCCGGCGATCCGGCCGAAGTGACGATGGGCGAGCTGGCATCTTGGCAACTCAAGATTGGAGGTGATGTCGGAGTGCAGTAAGCGCTCCACGTGGTCACCGATCGCCCCGACGAGTCATTGTCGTCTTTTGCATGCTGGTCAGCTGGCGGGAAAGTAGCTTTCTTAGGAGGAGAGACGCCAGCCCAACCAGACTGGGCAGTGTCAGACGAGCGAACTGGAGGGTCGGTGTGGTCAGACGTTAAGCCGTAACCGCAGGCACGGGCTAACGAGTCCAGCAGATGGTCGTCCAGCTCAAAATCAGAACTTTCCAGCTGAACGGCCGACGCGATCACTTTCTCTGGTAGCTGCGAAACGGTAACAGCGGTGTCGGGCTTGGAGACGGCGGGTGGCTCAGACACCGGGGGAGGCAGTGGCGCGGGTGGCGGTTCACTGATGGCTTGCGGGCACGAATTTGTGGGTAGATCCTCGTGGTCTTCGTCAGATTCAGAATCAGAGTCAGAGGACACAGGGTCAGTCTGCGTCACACTGTTCCGGTAATCGGGGGCAGTGGCGGTGGCTGTGGAGACGTCACCAGCGGCAGCGGAGGAGACGGCAGTGGAAGAGGCAGCGTGGTGGTGGTGGTGGTGGTGGTCATTGTGGTGATCAGTTTTGGTGGCCTGCGGTTGGGGATGGCGAGCGGGGTCAGGGTCGTTAACTCCTGGCATGATCTGCTCCAGGTATCGCATCATGGTAACCAGGCGCCAGGCTTCGAAGTCAGCTAGGTGGCGCAGGCGACGCACTATGTCCATCTGCATTGAAGCGTGAGCAAAGGATGAGTCGCCGAATTTGTGGCTGGAACGCAGGTGGCTGTGGGAATAAAGGCGTGGGCGAGCATTAATGGGGTCGCCTGGCTGGATAAATGGTCATGTATTTATTAATGCGAATGATGCCAGCAAAAAATTAAGAGCTGACGAAAAATATTAATTATATTTAATTTAGACACTCACCTCATAAATTCGTTGCACGATGAAAAAGACAATTTGCAGTTGAACCAGGCACAAACGCCAGCCACGTACAACGGATGGACGCCGGACTGCTCTTGCTCCTGCTGATTATGCTGCTGGTGGTGTTGCCGTAGCCGATCTCGAACGGAAGGCGAAAGGATCTTATCCGCGGACTCACGCCAGTCGCCATTTTTGACGCTGGTAGGTGAGGTCTCACGGAACGCCATGTGGGCTGGACGGCGACCGCGGGGTCGACCTCTACGGGTATCACCACCGGCAATACGACAGCGACCCCGAGGACGCCGTCCACCGTTTACCACGCCCCATTGCTGACTGCCGTCCTGCATTGGCGATGGCTGGTGAGATGAAAAGGGCATATCCGGTGAGTGGTAGAGAACAGGTCCCTATACGTGCAATACACAACAGAAAACTAAATGACAGTGAAACAATTAAAGGATCGGTTTATGGTCCAAAACAATTACCGTAACTCTTATCAGACAATCGGCGCCCCAAACTATCGTGCCAAAGTTCTAAGACACGTCAATAAAATGCCATTTTCACTAGCTTAATCTATTCCATACCTCAGTTTGCCGCGACGTCGTTGTTCCAGTGGCGTACGTCGTCATATCAGATTCCGAAGACGGCGGCACCAACGCGTTTATCTTCCAAATTAAGTTTTCCCTCATTTTAAGTTGACGTCCGGACACCACGGTACGTAAGGAATCTGGCGGGAGAGGACGGACAAAATGCGAATTGTCTGTGGTCGTGTGATCCGCAGTGTGGACTGAGGACGTGTGCGGTGCCGTGGAGGTGGACGTGGTGTTGGTCAGCACGGACGACGCGTCCGTTTGGAATCCGGAGTAGGAATAACCACCGGTCCATTCTTTCGTGGCTGTGGCGGTCACCACCTGCTCGACCGAGTTGCGCTGACCAGCATCTGCGCCCAATACGGGGACTGCTACTGATGGCGCAGCGACTGGCTCCACCTGATGTGGTTCCGGCTGACAAATCCATCCGCCAGTCACCACCTCCTCTCCAGGCACGCAAGCAAACAAGGAGAACGTGTCCATCAGTGCTACTCAGTAGTATTGCCGTGATGCTCAGATGACCACAATTTTCTATAAGTAGAGAAATGGGGAGGGAACAGTTGAAAGAGAAAATTAATTTATATTTTCATGACTCCACCGTTTTTCAAATGATTCTATTGTTTCAATTCATCTAAACGCCAACATTTTAAACTAAACTCGCACTTAATGCCTGCAACCTACGAGACCTGGGACTAGGCAAAGATCACAGCAGTGTTATCAAGGTTCGACGCATTAGTTAATTCTATGTACTCACAAGCAGCCCCGGATGGAGCCTATGGCGGGGGTTGTGGTTGCGGAACTCTACTCCTCTGTCTCTTTTAGAATTCTATTTTGATTCGTTTGCCGAATAAGATTGTTGGTAATCAAAATGCTCGAATCACAAACCTTTTTATCTGGACCGCTTTTCCTCTCGTCTCATGACGCAACGCGCTCAGTCAATACACGTGTTTAAAAGCTCATGACGCCATTTGTTTACGTCGATGGTATTGGATGGGCGATACTTTCACCACTATCGATTTCTATCCACACTCGCCAATTCCCATTTTCCCCTCTTTATCACAGTTTTGATTAGATTTAGGAACGAATTTGTAGATAATACTGCCATATGGTTCCACTTCCTTTGCCGGCATTTATTTTATCAAGAAAATAATTTAGAGGAGCCCGTCTAAAAAATATATCAAAATCATC
Organism: Mycogona germanica; assembly: GCA_034698785.1. NCBI lineage: Eukaryota > Metazoa > Arthropoda > Diplopoda > Chordeumatida > Chordeumatidae > Mycogona > Mycogona germanica. The sequence continues at coordinate 10,303 of JAQGBY010000806.1, forward strand.
GATAGTTGCCGATAGAAAAAAATATCAGCTGATACAATCGATAATTACGCTATCGGCCGTATTGTTCCCAATTGGGGTTAATAAACGGTAACTAGAATGACCTAAATCTAGGGTGCCTATAACATACAACGATTAACAACATTTTGGCAATTCAATTTTGTTTTATTCTTCTTTCTTGCAAGTGCTTTTTCAATGTTAATTCAACGAAATAATTCGGACGTCATCAGTTTGCGGCACTGTAAATAGGAAATTTAAAAAGGGGAATGCTTTATCGTGCTGAAAAACCTATTTTTTAACAATCCACGATATAATTCAACTGACCCAACACCAGTGGCGCTAGTGTCGTATGATGAACATTATGCGAATGGTATTGCTTTGCGGCCAAGTCGCCATATACTTTCTCCCCACAACAATAAAAAATCCCGAATTTTCCGCGGGAATATTTTTTTGTTTAAAAATAACAAAGACCGAGATTGCGAGACGAAGATAGGGAAATAAAAAAAGTCAATCATTTTGTGTTAAAACAATATTTTCTTCCCACTTGGAGACGGTTTGTGAGACGATTAAATGCGCGGGTCCGTTAGCTGGCAGCACTGAAACTCGCGGAAAATTCGAAAATCGCCAAATTTATGCAAATTGTGCAGTGGAAATTTTGACTAGTTACTACTAGTGTTTTTAAATTCAAAAGAAATTCAATCGTAGAAATTACAGAAATTAACATAAATCACCCAGTAATTCTCGAAGAGATTCACGTAAGAAATATTGCGGTTAGCTAGATATTGTAATTGGAATAGCTAGAGAAATGTGTGAACGTTTTACGTTCAAAATTGAAAGAAAAGTTAAATGGGGCGAAACGTTGAGTCACGTGATCAATGAATTTATGTCCACCGTCGATTGGCCGCGGTTGATACGCCGAAAAACACGATACACATGTATGAACCTTACTTGGGGCAAGACAGAACGCCAACCATCTCTTTTTTCCAGTTGGTCATGGATCCTCAGTCTCTTCGAATGGTGACTAAGGTAGTCCGATTGACGGCGGCGGCCGAATGCGACGAGCGTGCGGGTCAGATGCAGCGGGCCAGCACTGCCCGGTCGGAGGCCAGCCTTCTTATCGCCAATCTCCTGCCACTGGTCGTCGCCCACCCGTCCGGCCAGGGTCCGGCCGGCAACGGCGTAGTGCTCTTCCTGCTCTGTCTCCTGGTGGAGAACGGACACTCGGGGGCTGGTCAGTTTCAGCACAATCTACCTGAAAGAGTAGAACATTTTAATCACATCAAGGTTGAAAAAAGTAAAATTGTTCCAAGTAAGATTTCTTCCGAAAAGCTATTGTTTGATTTCATTCCTTCTCATTCATCGTTTAGCCCGAGGAGGTCAGATGTGGCGAAAGAAGGACGATCGTTTGGCCACCCTGCTGCTGGTCCCACTCTACACGTTCGCGGCCCTGTCGTCCACCTTCCGGACCAGCAGAACGGAGCCGCTCAGTCAGATCCGAGAGGACACCAGAAAACGGTTGGCCACGCAGTTCCTGATCGGGCAGAACCGTGTCGTCACGACTCAGCTGCTGGAGGAGATGAAGATGTCGGTGGGGGTGGCACAGGCGGGTGGACCGACCACCAGCGAGACCGGAAACTACCAGATTATCAACGACATCGATTCGATGGAACGCATCGTGAGCTACGTAGCCTTGGCGCTGAGACACGATCCGCAGGTGGCCGACGTGGGACTGCTGACCAAATATGCCATCGAGAGGGCCGTGCAGGTGGGTTCTGGTCAACAGGAAGTGGAAGTTCACCATCGACAAAACCAGGCAATAGTGGTCAAACAACTATTTTTCCACCCTTAAATTGTTGCGGGGCCTATCAGTGTCAGTGTCATTTTCGTTTCGTCCGACTCAAACTTTCACCTAACAACGAATTTTCACAAAAGAAATGTATCGACATCACATTTGTAATTTTTGACTATCGTTAATTCGTCCACGATGAATGAAACGATTTGAAAATATGATAAAATGAGTAGAGTTACGTTCACGGGCGCATTAAACATTATTTGAAGATTAAGTAGTGCCACAAATGCTTTATGTGCCACATATCAATTTGATTTACTCGTTTCGTCCCCGCTGATCGATCGCCACCAGGTGGCGGGAGAATATCTGAAAAACACTCGCGCCAGTCCCAACCTGAGCATCGAAAGGAGAGAGGCGTTGCTCCGCGATCACGTGCCCACCGCCAAACTGTCGGAGCTGAGAGACAGCATGTCGCACGCCACGACCTTGATGTGTGTGACGCGCCGTCTGGTGGAGGAGACGAGCGACGAGAGCGGACGGCTGTTTCGTGATCTCCAGTGGGATCTGCGCAAGGCAAGAGATGATACCTGTACTTAATCTATATGTATATTTGGGATCACGAGTACAGAAGAGCAAGTGTAGATTTCAAATATATTAGAAAGGCGCTTAATTGTAAGAGTTTCAGCAACATTTCCAGGTGAAAATCGCGAAACAAGATCTGAAATGAGGAAGATTTTGTTGGAACGTCTGTGTGATTTAATCGAGAACATTAATTTCGGGACAGACCGAATGAAATAAACCCGGTCTGTTCGAAACTCTGTATTTTTCGCAATTACCAGTTCAATTAATAATAATAGTAAAATATTATTTATCAGACGAGTTCGCCACTCGTGTTCGTCTATTTCATTCGGTCTGTCCCGAAATTAAAGTTCTCGATAAAATCTGAAAGTTAGATAGCAATAATCAAATTAAGATGGGCGTGTGAATTCGACAACTCATCGAAAAATAATAACTGAAAATTCAACGAGCCAGTTGGTTGAGAGACCGACGTGGTGGTCCCGGACTAGATACTCGTCGTGAGTTCGCTCCTTTATCCGGTATCCTTGGCCTGTACTAAAATTGTGACACCCTCGTAGTCTCGAATAGGGAGTATTGGGTCCTCTCAAAAAGGCGGAAGACGAAAGAAAGAATTCACTCATGAATAAGAACTTGGCTTCTTACCCCAAATGCCGTACACATGTTTAGAACGTTTTCTATGCGATTCCACTCGGCAGGTGTCCAAAGTGCTGACCAAAGCCATTCATGCTCTGCGCATCCGCCTCATGACCATGTTTGCATCGGCGTTGAGAGCGCGTCCCGAGTACCAACCCCTGCGTCCTGACGCGCCGGCGGCACCCCGAAACGATCAGGACACCGCCACGGCCGCAATAACGGAGACCGGCACGCTGATCACGGCGCTCGACTACTTGCAGGCCAACAACTGGTCGCGATTTCTGCACACCATGCTGCACGTGGAATCCGAGCGGGGTCTTCCCTCGCCGCTGGGAGCGCTGGCCGTGACCATGCGCAATACGGCCACCATCGTAGAGTTTCTGGAGAACGGTGGCCGTGAGGACACGGTGAATCGGCCGTGGCTGCGCAGTCAGGTCGAGTCCAAGGTGGAGTCGAAGGTGGAGGTCACGGAGGTGACTGAGAAGGAGAGCAAAACGGAGCCAGAGAAGAACATGAAAAAGAGTACCGAATCAGCCGAGATTTCCGAGTCCGTGACGTCGTCGGTTCTGTCCAGCTGCGTGGCTTTTACGGATTTGGACGACCGCCTGTCCACGCCGGTGGCCGCTATCGTTGCGACTGAGGACTCCAACACGACCCCTGCCCAGTTGCACGACAGCTTCGTTCAACGGCTGATGAAGGCGAGCGAGGCGTACGTAACTCATTAGCCACACCTTGTTTATCACTAGAACAAGATATAACCAATTGCACACGTTAAAATAATGTATTTTATATCGAAAATGGGATTCGGATAATTAGGAAAACTGGATAAAAAAGTAAACAAACCCAAATTACAAAACATTACTAGCGCCCAGGAACAAATAACGCAAACCAAACTCATTCTAGTGGTTGCACTTTTTCTTCAAATAAATGATAGATCTGAAATCTTCTAAGTGGACAGTTCAGATTATCGAAAATAATTTTCGAGCGTCGCTAGTGGTACGAGTAATTTCAAGGTGCAATGAACGTCATTTGGAACAATAAGACCACTTAATTTTCATTCACAATAATAATTTTTTCAAAATTGTATCCGTTTCACTCAAGGAGCAATTTATCAGTTGAATCGGTGCAGGCCACCCTGCTGGTCCAGCGTACCCGTTTCGAGGCCAGAACCAGTCTGTTGAGCCGACGTGACGACGACGTGACGGAGTGGGCCACGTACGAGGAATTCTTGCGGTTGGTCCAGCAGGCCCGGCGGCGGGTGGTCAGCCTAAGGGAGGTGCGACAACTGTCCAAGGCATTTGGATTCGCGAGTGGTCAACCGCGCGTTAGTTTTGAGGTGCGTGGGAACTGCCTGGCAAGGGACTTTCAGATTAAGAACACCACACTCATCCCGTTTAGCATTGCTGCTTAAGTTTACTAACAAGTGTTGTAATTTGGCAGAGAGGATCATATATTGGTCTCGTTACGAGTAACGAGTGCGTTGTCCATTATAGGGAGCCTTCGCCACGTATCGCGACGAAGCGGAGCAGCGTTCGCGAGCGGCCGTGGTGGACGCCATCTTGTCCGACACGCTGGCCCGCCTGGAGCAGAACGTGGGTGCGGCGGCCGCGCTGAGCCTGCAGCGGGCGGTGGACGACAGTCGCTCCTCCCAACACTACCGACAACTGGTGGACGCCGTGGGCCAAAACGAGCGCGACTTGCTGGGTCGGACTGCCTTCAGCCACTTCATCGATTCGCTGCCCGGTCTGGACACGGTCGGCCGCAAACGTCTGTACGACGCCTTCGATCAGCTGCAGAGCGACGCTCTGCGCCGCTACTACGTGAACGAGATGGAGACGCTGAGAGGTGTCCTGCACTTGGATTCGGCCACACTGGCGGCGTTCGTGCACGGGGAACGGGGCTGGGCCAAGGCTTTTGTGGAGCGGGCCGCCGATGATCCAGTGCTGCAGGTCGGGCTGGAAATGCTGCTGCTCAACCTGCTCAGCATTCTCAAGGTGAGTCGTGGTCAGAGTGCTCCCACACTTTCTGATAATAATTATCTTGTTGGTCGTCAATTCGTTCGACGTTCGTCTGGGACTGACCTGAAGCAATGGTTTCATGCATTAAACTAAGTGTGCGCCATAAGAACTTTCGATCCATTTCCACCGTTGCAGGACATGGCTTGGCAAGACGAGCGCGCCTACCGCGCCACCGAACGTCTGATCAAACGAGCCGTCAGCACTCTGGACACCGAATGCGGCTTCGGCGAACACGTGCCGCTGCGCAACTACCTGGCGCACGGAGATTGGCTGCTGGAGTCACTCAACGGCGAGCGCCTGCCCCGTCTGTTGGCCTGGACAGCGATAGTGTTGGCCACGGAAGGAGACGCCGTTATCACGCTTCAAACGCTGGTGCGAAGCCACCAGCCGACAGGTAATGGGAGCCTATTCTCAGCCGTCCGTCGTTTATCCTCGTCGACACATTTCTAAGGGTGCGCCCAAAATTCTCGTCTAACCCTGAAAGGACGCACAAGTGGCCATCTAATTTGACCAATCCAGCCGCTGCTAACCAAGCTCACGCATTGAATTTCTTGCACAGGTGGCATCTCCGTTCCGGACCAAGTCCGTCGCTCGCCTTTCTGGATGGGTGCCGGAGCCACCTGGCCCAACGACCTGGCTGAGTTGCGTCTGCCCTCTTGGCGTCCGAACGAGGCACAGGACATGGCGCACGTCTACGCCGACGCCGGACACAGACTGTGGCAACGGAGTTTGGTCGACGCTGCCACTGTTCCTTCATCGGATGAGCCGCGGCAGCGGAATAAGGATGACACGCCTCCAATCTCCAATAAACCGTCAGACACCATCGATCTGAGCACCCACGGAGGCAAACACTAGCTAAAATCGGTTCCACTCGATTATTTTTTTGGTTCAATTGATGCGCGGATGCAAATTGATGGAAACCTAGACAAGAAAGACAGAAATTCGACGTTGACCTGTCCTGATCAGTTCTACGTCCGTTAATGCGCCGTACTAGATTGTGGTCCCTTCCCAAATTAATTAGAAATTCGACGTTGTCAAGATCAAAACTAAAGGTCAATTAAAAAATGTATTCGCTTACAAATTAAGTCTCGTAATAAAAAAAATCCTAAACCCAATAACGAACAGGTAACTATTCTCGAAAGATAATCTCGTCCTTTTGCCACGACGATTATTGGGAAAAGGTATTCGTAATTATAAACGAAAGAGATATTCATTTACAAGTTGTTGTTCCATGCGTCGTTCCATGGAAATGTTACGGAATCCAAGGATTCTCCCTTTCAGGACTTTCAAAGTGCCGAAGTTTTTTCCCAGTAATCATAACATTAACATTCCTTGACACAGAAAAAATATTTCTCTGAAGAAGAAGTAAACTAGGTCAGCCCCAACAACTCTGGACAAAATAAAAACCTAGACAAACGTGTCTCTTGGTCCTAGGTAGTACACGGTACTAGGGCTCGGTTTGAGAGCGAGATTGAACATTGAAGGACACGAACAAATGTAGGCATTGACAGGACAAAGTGAAACAACCTGGAATTACCTTCCGAAATCCTCCATCGCACAAATGATATCAGATACAAACAAATTAAACTTTTTAAACAATGATTGACTGAGAAATTTTGACAGAATTTGGAGGGAAAAACAGTTTTGATTTTGTATTAATTAGCAATCATCGCCTTTATTCAACAGGCCGCAATCATCCTCACAATAAAACGTCATGCCAGCATCACGTAACTAGCGAGTTGGACAATATTACGGACCGACAACTCGTTTTGCTGACGTAGTCACACAGCCCAAACTCAAAGTGGCACACACGAGCATACTTTATCAAACATGCAATTTAAATTGTGATTGAGAGGGGGTGCGTAATACTTTCAATCAATAAGAATCGGTCACACGTTCTACTGCGTTTCAGGAAAGCTCTAGCCCATCTCGAAGGCTCGTTTGCCCCAATGTCAAGCACTATTGAATTTAAATCTCCTAAGTAAACTCACCTAACGACCTAAACGAATATATAGTTGACCCCACCCCTCCCCTTCCGGCAATACTTGAACAAATTGAAATAAATTTAATCAAAATGAGTTCAGACAATTTAAATCGGATTCTTTATTCCAAATGTAAGATGCCAAATATGTTACACTAATGTACATGGTGAAACTAAATATCGGATAACAAGTTGGCTGCGACGAGTCAATACTTCGTAAAATAATGAAACTTTAATGAAACATTCTGGTCCCGTCAAAAAATCCGCGCAACTCGCATAAATCAGTTCGGCGCTTTTTACTATTTTCAATTTAAATTATTGAGGTAAACTTATTTAAAATTTACGGTGCCCCGAAACGCGAGAGCCAAAAAAGCTGAATGCGTTTCATGAGATTACTTGTCCCGAATAAGTCAATCTGAATTCAGTCGTCTTCCGGTGAAGGTGGCCTGAAGGTGGCCGTGGAGGTGGCGGCCCGCATCTCATCTACGGACTGACATTGTCATCGGTCTTTGCAGCCACGACGGGGGTGTTGTCCGTTTCAGTCGTATTTGCGGTGGCATTGCTGGTCTGCGGGTCACCCGGCAGCTCGTACAGAGCAGTGGCTCGTTTGGCTAACAAACACATTTAAAAAAATTAAAAACCGGAAACGACCCAGTGAATGTCCAACCCAGTCCATGTTAGAACTTACTGTTATCGTAGTAGTCGTAGGCGACTATGGTGGCATTCTTTAGATCTCTTACACCTACGATCGAGTTGGCCGTCGCGTTAAAGCAGATTGACTTGGGACTTTTCCAGAACTATTAAATGTATTTCTAATTAATTTCAAATTGTTTGAGACTAAATCGAAGTAAGGTGGTCGAGGCGAGTATGAATGGGCCAACACTGACCGTGGTGAAATAAAGCACCAGCTTGGTGTCGTCGTTTTTGACCTCCACGCGGCTCAGCTGGTCAACCACTCCCACTGCCGGCAACTTTTCCTTGTCCAGTTGATAACCGGACAACGTGGTCAGCTCCACCATGCCCATCACCACGAAGTCGGATCCGGTGAAACTAAACCCGGGAAGATAAAAATGAGGACAAATCACAAATCTAGCCTACTATAAGTTCCAAGGAAGTAAAAGTGAAAGGGCAGAGGTGAGACAAAACTCACGACACGCAGCATTTGAGGCTGTAGGATTTCTTGCGGTCATTGTCTGGTCCGCTCAGCGATGGGGTTATCGTCAACTCAAAATTACCGGAATCTGCATCGCTGGGTATGTAGTAACCCCACGATATCTAACGGATGAATCAAAAATCCAGAAACATTAAGAATTCCAAAAAAAATTCTAGTTCTAGGAAAGAAGTGAATTGGTGGTCAAATGACACCAACCTGCGCCACTCCAATACCATTTCCGGTTGCCCGGACTGTTACATTACGGACAGTCTTCTCCACCTGTTTAAAAAGGAAATAAAAAATAAATAAGATGAGTCGCGCTAAGAAACCACTGTAGTTAATCGTCGACATCAACAATACGGTAAATACCAAAAGCAGAACATAGAAGCAGATTTTCGATATAATTTTCAGAGAAACACTTTCCGCTCACCGGTTCCTTTTGAATGACGAGTGCGTTGCGGTCGTTCAAGTGGAATTTGACGGTGCGTCGAGGGTCGTCCAGCAAAAACTTGAGTGTGACGGACGAGCCTGGGGGCGCCGCGTACGCCGGACCGATCATCGACAGCGCCTGGATGCCGATTACCGTGTCCTAGTTGAGCAAAGAGAACGGTCATTAATCGTCTGTCCATGTCTACTTACTTCCGGCGGGAGGGGAGAACACGGAAGGTCGCACTCACCTGCGAGGAGGTGAATGAGCCGAGTTGGTTTCGTGCGGCCAGCAGCCAGCGCAGGGCGGGCAGTGCAGCCTTGTACTCGCCCCGGATGGCGTAGGTGAGCACAGCATAAGCGGTGGCCTCGATGGCGTAGGTGGCGCCGGCCGCGCTGTTCGTTTCCGGCCAGGACATGAAGCTGCCTGCCCAGAACAACAACAAACACGAAGTGAGATTGAAATCGACCGGAAACGCAGCAGGCTCGATGTACAAAGGGAATTTTTGGTAGCCCACCTTGGACTGTGGCATAGCTGACCATCAATTTGAAGGCATCGTCTTTGGTGGTGCTGTTGGTCACGTGTAAGCAGTAAGTGGTGAGGGCCGACCTATCGAGATTCGAAACAGGCGATTCAAATCTATTTTAACCGGTACAGATCGGCACCGTGTACTACCAGTATTCCATAATGTATTGAAATATTTACATGTAAGCGCTGTTAAAACGCTTAAAATTTTTCTCCAAGAACTTCACGGATTTGGACAACTGTTCCGAGTAAATGTCGTTTTTCTCCTCTGGACTCTGGACGCACAAAACCACATACATCAAATTGAAATCAAATCGGATCAGCTACTCAAGTTGGACTACTCAAAGTCTGTAAGAAATTTTAGTTACCTTATTTTCGAAGAAAGCGATTACTGTGAATGCAGTCAAGGCGTAGCCAAAACCGGAAGCACCCTGCAAATAAACGGGGATAATTATAACTTTTCTAAAATTGTGAAAACCAAAAATGAGAAATGCAGTATTCAAGATTACCTGCAAGGGTTTGTGCGCTACAGATCCACTTTCCCGAAAAGATCCGTCGGCATTCATCTGTTTGATGAGAAATTCTTTGGCACCTTGGATGACTCGCTCGTCGATCAGAATGAACTGACGAGCCATCTTGAACGCCTTCAACACGTACGCAGTTAACCTGGCCACCGAAAATGGACAAATTTCATACAATTTCAATACAACACATTTCGAATCACAGCACCAACCTAACAAAGAATGTCTGGCTGAGCGTACCAGGTACTTCCGGTGGCGTCACCTTGACCGAATGCGCTGAAGGAGCCGTCCGATCGCTTGTAGGATAACTCCTGCTGGTATCCTGCCAAACAAAAGCAAAAACAAAAACAATACCAGTCTGTAAGCAATATTACTAAATAGTATTCCATAGATAACGAAATATTAGGCTTCTGCAATAAAACAGAATACAGATTCCGGTTGCAATTCCAATTACAAACGCGAGAGATTTCTGCACATGTCTTCTTCCTTAGGAAAGAGAGTATCAAGCAGGTAGTGTCGTCACTGTGGGAAACAAATGACGAGGAAAAGAGGTCTCGAACCGACGTACCGGATCTGGCAGGTGCTGCCCTCTGGTGGCGAGCGATTATGTCGCTGCTGCCCCGTGTGGCGAGGCAATCACACAAATCACCTATCTGACTCGGTTTTTTTTTATAATGTTTAGGAGGTTTACCGTTGATTGAACATCTTAAAACCCCCAGACCCGGTTTTATTGTATAGAAAGATTTGGCAATGAAAAACGGTTAAAACAAATGTAAAGAGCTTGAAGAAATGCCGGTAGATGTGCTCACCTTGTTCGATGTAGGAGACGGCATTGGCACGATAGTCGGGGGTCAACGAACCCGTCTGTTGCAGGTAGCGAAGCACCACGATGTCCGGCACGAAGTAGATGAGGTTCTGTTCGCCGCAGCCGTAGGGCAGCTGGAGAATGTTGCGCATGTTCTGGATGACGGGAGCCATGATATCGCCGACAGCCAACAGCTCGATGTAGGCGGAGCCTTCGATGGCGTCATTCGGGATGGTGACGTTGAGAAAGCCCTCGAAGGATGGGGAATGGCGCAGGTCGATGAACAGCGCCTGATTGTTAATCACCTGAGTTCCTTCCGACTGAGAGACGAGGAGAGAATTCAGATCCGTTTCAGATGTGACCATCAATTATAGTTAGTGCTCGAGGTGACGTTTGGCGACCTTCAACTCACCTTGACGACGATGGGTCTTGTGAGCGCGTCGCCGGCCAAGGTGGAGGCAGCCCGGAAGGTCAAGTCTTGTTTGCCAATCACCTTCGGTCGAATGGTGAATAGAAGTTTGACGTAATCCTTGGACGCCACCTGTCAGGTTGAAACAACGTGGTGGTCAATTTGTTGTGGAGGAACGTCAGACACTCGTGTTTAAAAGGAAATACCTAACGTGTAAGTCACTTACCGTAACTTTCTTCGTGAATTTAGTTCGGGTCACTTCGACTCCTTTGTCATTGTACAACTGAAACGCTCGCAGCGAGTTATCAAAGGTCACCTCTGCCTATAGATGGACCAGACAACAATTCAGAAGTGCTTCCATGAGATGTGTGACTAGGAGCTGACAAATAATTCATTACTTACTTCTATTTCGCTGGGAAAGTAGTTGAAGACCAGCACTTGAACATCGATGAGCTCGCCATGCAGAATACCGTAGGGAATGATGAGAATGAGAAAGAAGGGCTTGAGGGTGGTGAACTAGAGGAAGAGGATGGAATCAATTAAGTTGATTAAGTTCAGTGATTCAGCACACTTGACTTATTAGTTGTTACTGTACCGCGGTCGGCTGTTCCATAATGCCGATGCCGAAGTGATCGTTCATGGCGATTCCAGTCAGCAGCCAGGTGGTGATGGTGTCCGGCACTTCGAAATCCACAGAGGATACGCCATTTTCACTGAGAAAAAGAATCAAATTTCAATTGTGTTCCCGGGTTTCTAGTGCATCCAATGAGAAACGTCAGAGAACAACTTACTCTGTGGTGACGTTTGTCCAGAAGAAGGTTTCCGGGAAGTGTTTCCGAACGCGGACGGGCTGGACGAGATCTCTGGCCTCGGGCTGCTCATTTATCGGGCCAACGACAGTCATCGATCCTACAGGAGTATGGAATATGAGTATGGAGTCTCTAAGCAAAGACTAGTGGTCCCTGTCCATGAAGATCGAACGAGATGGACATTCTTACCGATTGGGTCTGGCGATTGAAGTCCACCCAAAGGTGTTCTTATGGGTCGACACTTTTGAGCCTTGTAGAACAAACCGTTGGTGAAGAGAGCGAGGCCGGCGTACTGCACACAAAGTTCAAACACATTTCATTCAAATATTAATGTGAACTAACCGTGAAGAAAATCAAATTTCACGAAGAAGTTTAAATCTGTTATTCTTAAACCTCAAATAATTTCTCAAATGAAGCCAAGTAGTCCGGATGTCGAATGATTCCAGCGCTGAAAGCGTCATAGTAAGTGAAAGCTCCAATGTCGTAGGATTGAAGTTCGTTATAAACCTGAAATGGAATTTTACAAGAAATGTTATGCCATTACCAGTTTTGAACCCCCCAAACCAGAGCTCTATTTATTACGCCACACTCACCTGCGTTCTAGTCACGTCATTGGCCACCTTCATAATCTTGACGCTCTTGTCGATGGCGAGCAGAGTGACCATCGAATCGGGACGACTGCTGATGTCCAAGGTCACCTTGCGCCCGGGCTCCACCGTCGACTCGTTGGTGCTCAACGCCAACTTGACCTGCACGTCGATACCAGAGAGAAAGAGACGGTATTACAATATTTCCTGTCTTTCATCATCCGGGGATGGACAGGAAATTTACCAGGACCGGAAATGTGTTTCGACTGACCGGTGTGAGCAAAGTTCCTTCCACGGTAATGTCCAGCGTGTCTCCAATAATTTCGCCGCCGTCGGTTACGTAGTAGACGATGATGCGACAATGCGGTGCCATCGCGCCACTCAACCGGAACTCAAATTTCAGCTTCTGCTCCTCCTCGTGTATCACGTGCAACGTCTGCGCCAATTGGATGTTGCCACGTGCCACCACCTGACATCGCGCCAACAACAACATTGGTCAGTAGTTGGTCAACCTGAATTGGCAAAAATATTTCTTCAACTCTCAGCAAGCTGATCTAACTCGAGACGTACCTGCAAATTGATCGGATTATGCATAACAAAGGTGGTGGAGACAAGCACTTTGATATTTTCGCCCACCTGTAAAAATGAAATTGTCATTTTTTAATAAACAAAACTGCTTAAAATGTTGTGTGAATTTGTCCAAGAGTGGCCCAATGTGTTACCGTTGGATTTTTGGTCAAAATGCTGATGTCCAGGTAGCGCTCGCTTAATGATTGAGCCAGTTGAGAGGATCCGTAGGCTGTCATTCCTTCATAGTAGGCCTGAAAAAATCAAAATGAAATGAGGATCAAAATGTTGTCAAATGATCCCGTAATTTGTAGCAATTTATTAGGTGAGATTGCTAACCGCGACTTGAATGGTCTGCGCGTCCATGGGCGGTAGAATGACCAAGATGGCTTCACCCAACTTGTTAAACTCCATCTTCTCGGAGTACTGTGCTGGCGCCGCGTAACTGTAGCCAAAGGTGACGTTGACTTTCCCGGACGGACTGGGAACGGGAGTGCCATCCTGAGTGCTCACCAACACCTTCACGAGTGACAAGGAAAACACACACGTCAAGGAAGGCGCGAGAACAGGCTCGGCACTAAAGTTGTAAGACTGGGAGAGGAGATCATTGGTGCTGCCCTCTAGTGGTGAGCGAGTACAAATGTTTACTTCCGTTTCTCACAAAGTGTGTTTTATTATATGTCTCGTTTGGACAGAACAAATGTGATATTGGTCTACCGTTATTTTCTGTTTGAGTCCAGGCTTGAAGAAGGCATTGTCGTGCTTGATGGTGATCTTGTTGGCTTGGTCGTACATGGCAATGGGTATGGTGGCGTTACGTCGCATGGACGTGAATTCCTCAATCACGGCCGCTCCCACCTCCAAGGTGGTACCGTAGAATACCCGCTTCTTCATGTTTAAATCTCTCACGTCAATCTCAAAGACAGCCGTGCCGTTGATCTGACGAAATGGCACAGGTTTTTTTTAAAGTGAGAAAGACATCGACAACATCAACTTCCACAAAACGAATTAGATATCATCGAAATCCAGTTACCTTCTGTTTAATAATGATTGGAGTCGACTTGCACACTGCCCAGGTGATTGAGCAGTAGGTCTCCATGACGGACAGGCGAAGAGTTCCTTTCAAAAGTCCTCCGAAAGAGTAGCTGCGTGAGTGAAACAAAAATTAGGGATTGCTGATTAGGGATTAGGTCAAACTCACACACACACAGAGAGAGATGACCAGTTCCCTAAAATAAAAAACAACTTGCATCGCGTCCACTTTGATAGTGATTTTGGGGTGAGTGATGGCGACGTATTTGGGAGCTGTGATGATCACCTCAAATCTGGGCAAAACTTGAGCAATAAAAAGAAAGAAAATTAAACAGATATCGACATAGAAATTGAATTCGATTCAAATTCAAGTGAGCCACAGGGGGTATGACCAACTGGCAGAGAATAAATCCCAAACAAAAAATCATACCATAATCTTTGACCGTAAATTGTGAGGCGATAGATTCAGTCTGAAATACATCAATTACAATTACAATATATACCCACAAGCAGCCTCGGATGGGGATCGACACAGAAGCATTCTCCAGAATGAAACGACCTCTTCAACAAAATAGATGTGAACAAAATAAATTCGTACCCCAATATCGGCTGAAATGACCCATAACCCTGAGACGGGTTGTTCGCTTAAAATAAGCTGTCCTTGAAAAGTGGCTGCACACAAAAAGTACAATTAACATTTGAGTTGGTGTTCTCATTGAAACTAATTAAAATCGAAAAAACTTGAGAAAGGAGCTAACCAAACCGATCGAGAACCCCGTTCCATTGTTTAATCCTGTTGTTGTCCGCGTCCTGTCAAATATTTATGTAAATTTAACAGCTAATCTTGAGGTCAATCAGTTAAAGAATGATCAGAGTATTTTTTGAAAAGGCTTACGTTCACATAGATGGTGTAATTTTGTCCAGCCAATGGCAGGAGGTCGCTGTTCACGACATACACACGAAAACGAACTGCAGGGAAGAAAGAAATTAGTCTTTGAATCATCACGTTGAAATATCACGTTAAGGTCACGCCCAGAAAACGTCATTTGCGATAAGCGTCAGATATGGGAAAGACGCTTTGCCGATACACGGATTTACTCCCCGTTACTTCAACTAAGGTGTCTTCCCTAACTTAGCTAAACTAACCTCATCTAAATCACTAAACCGAAACTTTTGTAGCCGCAACTCACCAGTTTGTCGCGGTTGATAAACCATCTTGTCGGATTGGATAAAAACTGAAAACTTCTTGGGATTGTAGAGCAGATCTCGGAAACGGTTAAAATGGCGTGGACTGTTTCCGGTGATGTTCAACCGATAGACTCCGGCTGGCCAGTTGCGAATCTACAGAAACGATACAAATGGGCCCACTGCTGACTTCCGGGTTTAATCCACGATGGGGTTTTTGATGTGTCACCACCTGGTCATGACCACCTCACCTGCAGCTGTACGGTGGTGGTGTTCCCGAAAGGTGTTGGCACGTTCAAGGCGGATGACTGGTAATTCTCGCCGTCCTCACCTTTGCCCGACACCTGGACGGAGACACGGGGCGTGTGATCGGCCGCGGCACTGCCATCGACGTCAGTTCCGGCGCTGGGTCGGACGTCGTAGCGATCCCAGTGTTGCTGGTAGGTGATGGCCACGTTGTAGGCGGTGTCAGCGCGGATGGTATCCGGCGCAGTGATGGTGTAGTAGCTGCAGGAGAACACAGGGATTCAACTGGATCAGACCTCATACCTGGAGTGTAAGAAGTGCAGAAGAACAGCCGCAGCGCGTCACATCCGCCGACAACTTACCATTCTGATTGGGCGTAGGTCACGAGAGATAATATGCAAATGGCCACGAGTGGAAAGATGCCAGTGGACGGCATGACGTCAGAGGTGCACCTGTAAATAATTTCCCCACAGAATTAAAGAGAAAGATCAACAACACTTTGGTGTGGCCGTTGATCACCGGTTCTTCATCACCAGATCGGTTTTGTTTGTACGAAATTGGTTTGACCTTGTGGATTAGTACGAGGATGGTAATTTGGATTTGCCAATTCCACAGCAGGTAGAGTCGGTGCAACAGGTGTGACTGCGGACCAGTTACGATTAGGAAATGGAGGTTGGCAATTAGCGCTAAATATTTCGCTCCTGCGTTCAAAACAGAGGGAGTTCCCCCGGGTGTCCCGACGACTACATTCAGGGAGAACAAACGAACGTCACCTCTATTAAATATTCATTACAGCTTCAAATTGTCGATAATCACGATAACGACTTAAGAAATAATATTATAACTAATCCTAATTGGTGCTCCAATATGCAAATCGCAGAGACAATTCATAAATTGAAATTCAGGTCATGGACAACAAATAAATTACAGAGACGATTCAAACTGAAAGCGCATGTGTGAGTTTGTGAACTGAGCGAAAGATTTCGGATTTCATTCAACAAAAATTATAATAACTTAATAAAAATATTAAATTTTCATTTTCTTAAAAGTTTTTTGACCCGGTCGAACGAGCCGATGACACGAGTCGACCTCCCCAACAATCTGACGAACGCCAAAACTACAAACAAAGAAGCGAAAGAGCGTTGCTCACCCGAGCGGATTGAGCCGACCTTCGCTGCTGACGTTCGCTTCCAGATGGCGCTTCAGTGACTTGATGTTAATGACAGTGGCGTTGACGACGATCCTCCTCCTCCTCCTCCTCCTCCTCTCTATCTGCCCACGTTGCTGCTGTCCCCGATCAAGTCCTCCTTCTGCTGTTGTTGTTGTTGTTGCTGTCCGCGGTTTCGGATGGACAATTGAACTTGACGCGTGTCCCGACAATCGTCCAGTCACGCACTCGTCGAACTGTTCCTCGGGCGTCAGCGATTCAATTTGAGGAGATGTCAAAATGATTGCGAGCAAACACACGCTCAGAGCTCGGGTCGACCTGCTTGTTGGCAATTGTATCGCGGGGGGAAAAGAGCGCAGGTGGAGGAGCAACTCGAATGTGGCGGACAGCTGTTCTCGTCCACCGATCAACACTCCCCTCTCCTCTTCCTCCTCCTATTTGATAGTCAACTTGTTTCACGAAATAGCTCGGGCGGAGAAGAGACAAGGGACTCCGGGTTCGATTCCCGACACTGGTTCTCGTGTGGTGCGTGACCCGATCCCTTCGAGGGGATCACGCACAACACTAGTTGTGGGAAAAGGTGGCTGTGCAGTTAACAGTTTCGACTTCCCCTCGGATAGTTCAGATCAAATTGGCTTAATACGAACAGGTGGTTTTGTGCGAGTTTATGGAGTTAGGTTTGGGCAAGTAAATAAGTTTCATTTCGCATTTGTAGCGGGGAGGAAATCCGCCTCGAGGCAAAGCAGACTTTCCCACATCTGACGCCTAACGGATTGGACCCATCCCCGAATAATGTCAATAAAGCGCAATTTTATTTTCTACTTTAGTTAAAAATAAACTTAAAAAGAACCACTAGCTTTCTTTTTCTTGGTTCCAAAAATAGTCAATTGAATTCATACAAGCGTCATTCTTATAAATTGAATTCATTCAAGCGTCATTCTTATGAATTGAATTCATTCTTATGGACTTCCAACTTAATCGGGAATCAAATGAACCGTCAAAAACAGCAATCCCGCAAAAACACCGCCGTATGCAAATGTTTACGCCATCGCAGTGCAGCTGCTGTCATTGCTCGACATGTACATGCTACGACACTCTACTTCCATTTCCAGAAAGCGTCAAATGACGACCTCACAACGTCACTCCAATCAACATACGAGCGGACAGGATGCCTAAATTACAATTTGAAAACTGAAAAAAAGCCAAGATGTCCCCGTAGAATAAAAAAAATGCCAATAATCATGAATAGTTTAGACAAATGTTTCATTCCAGAAAATGTCAACACACACACACAGAACACATGTTACGACACGGCGACGACTTTAAAAAAGAGCCGCATAAAAATATATCTAACACTTGGAAACATCGAGGATACACATCGATAATATATATATATAAATCTTCTAAAAAAAAAGTGTAAAAGTTGTCTCATATAAATTGTACAATGTAAATCTATTAGAGAGCTCCATCTATCCGAATAACAAAAAGAATAGGAACATAACAAACCATTTGCCGCGAAAATTAACAATTTCGCGCGTACATGTAAATCAAATTGGGTTTAAAACATGGGATGGAACACTCCTCACGTCTACATAATTTAATAATAAGTTATTAATTGACTTTAATAAATCGATAATCGGTATTTCATACTCATAGTATTGCTATATAATTGGTTTAGTTGGTCAAATCTTCTGGAGATATTTTTAAAAAAGTCAATCAATTTATTTTGGAATAAATATTAAGAAACAAATGTTTTTGACGTAGGAAACTGAAATTAATAATCGTTAAAAAAATATTAGATATAACTGAATGAAATTATTGCTTTCTCCGTGATACTTAAGAATTAGTTCTTATCTTTGTCTGGAAATTAACCGCATCATGATTGCAAAGTGAAGGTTCCAGTTGAAGTAGTTGACGATACACTCAAGCTCAGATAATTGGTAAATGAAAAATAAAGAGTGCAGGCGTTGATTCAAACTTGTAATGTTGATAGCAATAGAAGTGTCCAGTACTCACACGCACAAGAGTCCACACAGCACAAGAAGGGAAAAAGATGACCAGCCTTCGGACAAGAATTGGAAACGAAATTCTGATATTTCTGATCGCATCTCCAGTTCGAACTGATATTGGGAGTGGACATTTTTAACGGGTGTCGGTGCGTCGATTTTGGCAACGATTCAAAAATGGAAGACATGGGGCGGATCACACGGTAGTAGGTGGCGCTGTGCACGCAGCGAACAGGAACACGGGAATCCTCGGAAACAGCACCTCGAGCAACGGCCACCAAATTGGGGTTTGGCCAGTCGCGGAATCCAGTTCTTTTGAATGACGAGAGATGGTAGCGAAATCGGGAACGCGGTGACCACAAAAAACATTCGATGACGATGAGGCGGCGGCAGAAGTTAGGAACAAAAACGAACCTCGATCTAAACAGTCGAGAAAACTAAATTATAGCGAGTTGAACCGGCAGTCCCGACCGACAGTTTCAAGATATTATGATTGGTCAGTAGAACACGCGAGTCGGTCGCCAGAAAACGATCGAAGATGGGATTATATACAAGTAGATCATGTGCTGGTGGTGGTCAGTCGGATGACGAAGGATGGCGACCACAAGCGTGACTTTGCAATTGGAAACCAACAGCCGGCGACGAAGCGATCCAACTACGAGCAACTAACTGATCAGTTCTATTGCTCAAGACAGCAGGATCGACCACTTCCGGTCCCTCCCACACCTCCGATGAATTAAATACTTGATTGACCACTGCGCACTGTCCAGTTCACCAGCCACGATTAGTCCGATTGGCGGCCGGTTGATCAGCAGCAGCTCAGTTCATGCGCCCGTATTTGGGATACATGCCCAATTCCGTCCAGAAGGTGCAGACCTGATAGGCGGCGACCGAATCCAGCGTCTCCGCCAGCCAGTTGATCTGCCAGGGCATCTTGAAGTTGCTGTTTGTGTCGGCAGCTAACCGACCGTGCTCCACGAAGTGATAGAAGGTGTCCTGCACGGTGCTCTGGAAGCGCAGATCGCGCTCAGAGATGGGTCGACCCACGTCGGCACCCAGGGCACGCGGTAACACGCCGAAAATGGCGGCCACCTCCAACCCGTGAACGGCCAACCGGTGACCACTGAGGTTGGCGTGTTCGGGACGGCCGTCGGGGGCGTGAGCCATCACGTAGAAGTAGACGTCGTTGGAGAAACGCTTGGAGGCGCGGTAGGCCAGGTTCAACAGCGGACATGTCACGCGTAGATCGGACAACTGAAATTCAAAATTCACAATTAAGATGACTGGCGAAAAAGCAATTTAGAGACCACAGATACTTGCTAACCGGCCATCGGTAAGACACTCACCATGCGGACGTATTGGACGACGGCCGAAGAGTTGGTGTTGTAGTATCGATCGATGGCGTTGGCCGGAAGCGGCCAGTTCTCCGCGCCACCACCGAACGTGCGCAGCGCCGCATTGACTGTGCGGTTGAAGGTGGCCCAGTCCCAGCCGTCCATCTCGTCGTCGGACAGCTGCGCTCCGACCGAGTCCAGCGCCGATCCGACCACCAGCGTCACGTCCACAAATTCCTCGTTGTCCCAGACGGCGCTGGGAATGTCGTAGAGAATGGCTCCGTCCACCACACCCACGGCGGCCACGTGCTCATCCTGGGTGGGCAGAGTCAGGTGGTTGGGAACACCCCAGAATGGCCACTCGGAAGTCGGAACGGCGGACAAGATCTGTTCGGGCGTCTTGGCGTACAGACACTCGGCCGAGTCGCACATCAGATGACGGTTGAATGCCTGATAACACGAACAGATAAAATGAATTCATTAAACTAGACTCTCGAATAAGCTGAACGGGAATTTCATTTTAACCTTTCGTCCAAACCAGCCGTACCTCGTTATTCCGCTCGACCTCTCCCAGCGTCTTGTTGACAAAGTTGGCCGATCCGCCCGTGATCCAAGCCTGCTGGAAGAGCATGTGCGCCAGTCGAGATGACATGAGGGCCAAGATGCCGGTGGCACCGGAACCGTGGCCCAGCACGGTGACCCGGTTGGCGGCGCCGCCAAAGCTGTCGGCGTTTCGCTGCACCCACTTGAGGGCGGCCAGCATGTCGTGCAGTCCGTAGTTGCCGCTGGTGGGCGGGTGGACGTGACGGGTGAGCAGTTCCAGTGACAGGAAGCCCAACGCGCTCATTCGATAGTAGACCACAACGAACACCACCTGACGCAGACGAGCCAACAACGCCGACGGACGCCACCTAAACACACATAACCGGAAATAGAAGACATATAAGATAACCACGTTTACCATCTGGACTGTTGTGCTAATAAATTTGCAGCAAAGATCAGAAAAGGCGTCAGTCATCTAGCACAGCTATGAAATGAATTTTGGACAAGCAATTGAATTGAACCCTCTCCGCTACTCACTCGAAATCCATGCTGTCGTGTCCCTGGAACGAGTCTCCGGCAAAATAAACGACCACCGGCATCGGTTCGTCGAACGAAAGTCGAGGCGTGTACACGTCCAGACGCAAACAATCCTCGCTGAACTTCAATTGGCTGTAGGGCTGAGGCAGCGGCTTCTGCCAGCACAGGGCCGAATGGTTGAGAGCCGACAACGTCCCCGTCCAGCAGTCCTCCAGCCGAGACGCCGGCTCCGACGGACGCCAACGCATCTGGCCAACAGGTGGTGCCGCGTAGGGGATGCCCCGGAAGGCCAGCGCTCCGTCTTCCACCGCACCCAGCACCGGACCGCAGCTGGTGCTGGCCACCACCCGTCCACCCACCGGCAACGGCGTCTCACTGTCGGAGCGCATCACCACCAGGGCGACGGCCAGCACCAGCAGACACAGCAGGAGCAGGGTTCCGGCAACGGCCAACGATCGTCCTCTAGGCAAGGAGCGCACTCGCAACAGGAACGAGTCCTTGCCGGAGGGTGCCGCCTCCTCGTCCCCTTCCTCCTCCTCGCCTCCTTCGGTGGCCAGCACGGACACTTCGTCGGCTCTGTCCGGTTTGGGGCGATCGTTGTCGCCGTTAGACTGCTGGGTTTCGGTCTCGCCTGTGAAACGGTACCACAAAGAACGAGAGACGATGGATTAGAAGATGAATACAAATCTCATAAGAGAAATGACACTAAAAACCCGGGACCAGTCGCATTATAAGTCAGTCTCTCGCAGTCAACTGGACTACAATTGGATGCCATTTCCGGTTTTATTAAATTTAATTTGCGACGCGGCAAACTGACCATTCCGTGAAGCTGCAATAACGTTGGCATCTAACAGCTCTGTGCCGGCTTCAGGATCTTTGCTCTGAAAAAATAAATAGAAATAAAAAAATTCTCAATAACCCAGCAATTTATGTTATTTATTGACTTGAAAAATCGAGATTATCTTTGTATTATGAATATGGATCTTATCCTAAGAATTGTTGTAATCAAAATTATTTAAAAAACAAGTTCACATTTTCAACAAAACCAAATGTTGGAGCGTCCAATTCCAAACGAATAAGCAGTCCAGGTACTGACCTTGTCCTGCCCTTGGTCCTTGTCCCGACGAAATAGTCTTCTGAGGAAGCCGAGTAGCGGTCTTCCAGCGGCCACCGGATGTCGTCCCTTCTTCTCGGGCGTGGCCGTGCTGGACTTGGTGACCGAGCGTCGTAGCTGGTGCTGCTGCTGGCCAGCGCCCAGGACGGGCGAGGCGCCGGCGCCATCTCCGGCCAGCGACGTGCGCTCCTCCAGCGCGATCTCGGCACGCGATGACGTCACCCGTGCGGGGTCGCTGCTGTCGTCTAGTAGCAAAGAGAAACGGGAGTCAGACGGACGGAAGTGGAGGAGGGGAGTCAGCACTGGAGAGCGGGGACCGATGGCGGCCACCAGGCGGCGCCCCACGCCGGACATGGCCATCAGAAACCGGTGGCAGCCACTGGACACGAAGGACGGCGGAAGCGCGCACTAATTCACTCCAATCAGTCCAAGTTGACCTCCAAAAATCTGGACCACGAATCTCAATTGTCAATGATAGCTGTTACAATTTTCGAGCGACACATTCAATCAATTTTTCAGAGAATGATCGAAATGTTTGGTGAATTAAATCCAACTTAGAACACGAACACCAGATGAAACCACGACAGATAATCCGCAGTTATCCGAGCAGATCAAGTCGCACTAAAGGTCACAGAAATTGGTTTCTGACCGGAAGAGAAGACGATCGACCGAGACGAATAAAAAAAAATTCACAGCACTCCTTCCATTCCTTCTTCCATTCGAAGACAGAAAAATAACTAAAGAGCAATGTTTGATTGGTGGAAAGACACGATTGCGTAAAAAGGTGTGTGTTTGTTGAGCTTGGCCAGGACCGGTTAAAACACAAGCGAGAGCAGAATGAGCAGAAGCAGTTTTGAAACTACTAAAGTGGCCAGGAGGAATCTACGTCTCGCCGCCGCCGCACTTTTCTTTTTAATTGTCGACGTCGTCTTAAGACTTAAGTTTCGTCATCCAGCTAACGAATTCATGGCACATGTCATGTTCTGCATGGAAGTGTTCACTCTCGCAAAGGTCGCTTCAAGAAATGCGGTTTATGGTCGATGCGATCAATCAAGAAACGAGAGACAGCGCCACTCAACAAAACCTGGAATACTTCCAGCTCATTTTTAAACCTCAACTTCAGGAGTATTAATTGAGGCTTGTGTTCCGAGGACTGTCTCTGGGTTCGATTCCCGGTGTCTCACAACCGATTTCTCTTCTTTTTAGAGCGGCAAAAGTCGCACAAAGTCACATTAAAAATCCGAAATCAAGGAGTCCTCAGATTCTCTCTCCACACTGAAACGTATTCCGGATTTGAGAAAGTCAACAGAGGTCTGCCAAAAAACGGGTTGATAAAAATGCCAAATCCAAATCTGTGTTTCTTATTGTTTGCGTTTCTATGTTTGCACAAATGTACGGCTTCATCATTATCTGCTCTCCACCGTTTCAATCATGGCGCCCACAAGAGTGGAAAACAATCATTTTGTTCGCGATTCGATAACTCACCAACGGCGAAACGCAGTGCCATTCAATTTACACTAGATGTCACTAATTCTACAGTGAACGCAACTTATTTCAGGCCAGCGAATTGTGGCGTTCACGAGATATGGACGAGACGAGTGATGAATGTGAGCGTGTGTAGTACTTTTTAAAGGATAGTGTCGCCATCTACTGGCATTTTTTGGAGACAGAGAGGCGGACGGTTTAAATGAGATTGGAGTTTGGGAGTAAAGGTAACGAGTGAGAACTACTGACGTCACAAAAAAAAGATGAAAACAAAGACTGCCAAAAACAGCACTCACTTAAACCAGACTAATTAACCAAACCCGAGTATACTCGGGGTTTGCCATTCCGCATACCACCGGCAAGCCCGTGTTTATTAATCGATTGATCGATCGATTAATTAAAAATCGTGGGTACCACAACTCGTGGATTAATTAACAAATGTGGGTATCGTTAAATCTCAATTGGCCGGTTAAAGGGTTAAATTGCCTCGCTATCAGACACGTCTCCAACCAAATAATTCTACGACATTTGACTATTCTTCCGAGTGTAAAGACAAGAAAACAAAAGAGAAAGCCCAAAATCGGCGCCATCTTGGTTGGAGTGAGCCGACCATGATTAGTTTTGCAGGTGGCATTTGGCAGGGGTTGAGCGAATATCAGAAAAATGTGGTTGGGGGGATTTGGGGGTTGGGGAACCCTATCTCCTTCTCAAAACACGACTGTCCTAAATTTTAAAAAAACGGAAACGAAAAAGCGGTTTGTTGTCATTGCTCCAGTCAAGTCTCGCTGATAAAACTCGCTCAATTATCGACAGTTGGCTGCAATGTAGAATAAATATATTTGCGTCCAGCGCATTCGTCAACCTGAAATTCGGGTCAACCACCCACCTCACCTCCCAATTTACAAGTCCCCGGCAACAAGAAACGAACAGGTGACAGAGAGAGAAGGTGGGTGGAGGCAGGTTGTTCCCTTAATTAAGACATTTACATTTTATTGTTTAACCAGACCCATTAATCATTTTTAATTGAATTATATTGCCGAATATTGTGTGGAGCATGGTCGTACGAGTTAACAGGAATAGTTTCAAATGATTCGACCTTCCAACTGAAAATTACTTAATAAATTTAGAATTCCGACAGCCCGTTCAATCGATATCGTCCATGACCTTCAAACTAAATCCTGACTACACTTGACATCTTGGCAGTTGAGAGGTAGTCACGAAGTTGACCCCAACAGCGGCGGCATCTCGATGCAAACTTACCGGTGGCGCCCTCTGGCAGCATCCTGTCAATCTCGTCCTTGAGCGTCTCCACCACCTCCTCCTCCTCCTCCTCCTCCTCCTGTTGCCGCTCCTCGGTGGACTGGGGGTGGTCAGCGGCGGGATTGTCGTGGGGTGGCTGGTGAGGGGCCTCCTCCTGAGGGGCCTCGCCGTCCCCGGGAACACGCTGGTGGCCGTCCTGCACGCGAGGACTGTCCTGGGCCATGTCGGGGGCCGGACTCTGCAGGAATGACGGATGCCGGATCGAATGCTGCGATAGAACAAGGAAGGACTTGAGAACGAGCGAGGAATTAATTCCGATGATTCCTCATGACTTTCATTGCGCAGGAAAGAGAAGTCTGGAGTCGGATCTCAGCTGAGGAAGCTGAAAAGAATCTTCCACAAATCTCGGCACATTATGCAGTGGCTCGAAGTGCTTGACTCACAAAATAAAAAATCCCCGAAAATCTGAGATTTATCGAGCTGTCTTTGTTTGAATTGTTATTCGAACGCTGGCGGACACTGACGTCACTATGATCATAAGCCAGCGCTAAAGTAACGAGTTAAGAAATACAATGCCGATCGTGATCTACGCCCATATGTGAACATCTAATCCATCTTGCACGCCATCTGCCGAGCAGTCGCTGAAACTGGTTCGCAAATCGAACGCGTTGGATCGTAGACACGAATAGACTGAGTGTGGAGTAGAAAATTATGTAGATTCACGAATTCCCATAAAAATCGCTCGTCAACTTTTACCACAGCCTACTCGCTTTAATTTATTCAAAGT
Organism: Mycogona germanica; assembly: GCA_034698785.1. NCBI lineage: Eukaryota > Metazoa > Arthropoda > Diplopoda > Chordeumatida > Chordeumatidae > Mycogona > Mycogona germanica. The sequence goes on from JAQGBY010000806.1 coordinate 35,800, forward strand.
TATTCGTTTTTAAACCTGTTTCTCTCTTATCTTTTTTGGACGCAAGGATCAACAGTTGGATGGAATCGCGTTCGAATACTATAATCGACCGAGTCTTTTGCGAACGGACAATTATTTATTATTCCAGTGATTGAATCAATAGTCAAGTGGGACTTAGGAGTCTCACCGAAACAATGCGACAACAATTTAAGGGAGCTCAACTATCGCTGAATTATTCACACAACCGTGGTAACAATCGTTTTAGAATCTCAAATGCACTTTAACCGGTTGACATTGACTGGCGTGAGATGGCAAGAAGCCACCACAACACTTTTCTAATTAGTTGCTCGAACGGACAGACGAATCTTCTTTTCAAATACTCACATATCATGTGTTACTTATCAATTACATTTTCCCCACCAATTACAGAAACTTGTTTCGTAACAAACAAACTGATGTTTATTATCTGTTACGTTAATTGAATATTAACGTTTTTGTTCAAGCTCACGAAAATTACCTGCTGGGAGACGGATGTCTTGATCGGCTGATCGCGATCACTGGGTTCAATTCCCGGCCGAGGTCACCGGAATTTTTCGGCCGATTGAAATTAACACACACGCCGCCTTCGGGAATTAAGGAGGATCAAGCCGGTGCTGACGTCATTGGCGCGGGCGATAAAGTCACTGACGTCACACCTATGCCGACGAAGTAAAGTGGTGTCGAACCGACTCGACGGATTGAGGGGTGCTGCCCTCTGGTGGCGGGTGAGGATGATACCGCTGCTGCTGCCCCTGCGGCGAGGCAATCACACAATGCACAGCGGTCAGACTCGATTATTGGATATTATTTCAACTAAATTGACTCGAGACAACGAGCTATGAGCTATTCGAGGATGGACGTTCACCAGCAAACCTAGAGAC
>JAQGBY010000807.1:0-36689 GCA_034698785.1 Mycogona germanica
GAGTATCTGATTGAGTCCTGCAATCCCCAATTATCTCAGTGATTAACTATCATCGGCTCCTACCTCCTTATTTGAATGAATAACAATGTCATATAATTTTGTTATCAATAATATCAGAGTACAACCATTTATGCCCTTAAGTCTCCGATATGCACCACAAATAACCCGCAAATAATAATACTGTGAATGACTTATTCAAACGCCAACTCTCCCGTTCTTATGCTTCGTTTCAACAAAAGTCTACGACTTGATATATCAATATTAAATCGATGCTTGTAATTTTGTGTGGTAAGAATATATCTATTCAAAATATCTCTTCATTTTAGTTGAATATCGTCAATTGCAATACCATAAGCCCTAACATAGCTAATCTGAATGTTAGGGCTTATGGTATTGCAATTGACGATATTCAACTAAAATGAAAAGATATATTGAATAGATATAATCTTACCACACAAAATTACAAGCATCGATTTAAAATATTACGTGTATCGTAGAATTATAACTATAAAGAAATTGTATCCACTTTGTATTTGTATTTGTATTACTTTGTATCCAACAATGCGGCGCCGAATGATTGCTCCAGTATAAGCGGCATGAGCTTTCCCGATTGCCGAACTTAAAATCACTTCACATGGACTCAATTTCTAAAGAAAAAAATCTTGATAAGTATCACATATAAAATGCGATTTTTTTTAGGGTTCTTCCATTTTTGGTGCCGGTTTACTGGCAGGGAAGAGTGTCCCGTTCGGTCGCGGGCTCTCGGGAAGAGACAGCCGTGGAGCGGGTCACAGTCGCGCGCGGGCTGAGACCCGCCGATTGTCGTTCCGTAATCGACGTTGCGCGTCAAGAGTATCCAACACAAAAGGCCCGCTTTCATTTCCTCCCCCGCGCGTAGCAGCCGTGGGCGTGGAGCCTGGCGAAACCCGTGAATGCATGCGCTCATTGGTAAACTGCAGTCGCCGTCAAAAAAACTCAGGCGCGACAACACCAAAAGTTACACTGCACCAAGAACCACATGCAGTCATTCTTAATACATGCGAACATTTAGCAAATTTTATTATCCGATAGCTGAAATCACCATTATCAATGACCGTCAACATCTCCCAATTAAGGAAGGGGTTGGTTAATTGTTGGAATACGTGTCGTAGATTTTCAATAATCTGAGAACGCCTTAAATTTCACCTTTTTAGCTGGCGATGTTCGCTTATCGAAAATTAAAGATTGCGCTGGGGCTTTTCCAGAGAAAGACCTATTTTACGACGGCTTTAAAACAAATTGAAATTGTCGCCAGACAAGTACGGTACGCTGGAATCTAACTGAATAATAGAGAGCCTTGCCTGGCCGAGAACGGGAAACTGTTGGTCGGAATGCAACCGTTGGCTCAGCAAACCGTTTCCAAAGTACAGAGCGACTCACATAGAGAGAACACTCGATGGATGGAAGAGCAAACGCTTCGGCTATGGCGCCATCGAACACCCCCCACACACCAACACCACCACTACCACCACCACCACAGATATACAACAATGCGGCCGATGGTTCAATGGGTTAGGCAATCTTTTAATTTTCTCCGGCGGCTAACACGGAGCGCCGTTTAGATCGCGCCTCGGCGAACACACACTTCACGCGAGCAATATCCACTCACGCCAAATAAAAAAAGGAAAGGGGGCAAAAAAAATAGAACGTACGCGCGCGCGCGTGAAATTGCCCCCCGGGAATCTGAGACCATAATTCCGATAGTGGATAATTAATGTTCCAAATGTGCTTTTTATCGTCGTTAATCAAATTGAGCACTAATAAATTTGTCTCGGTGCCATGTTCGCTGCCACGGAACACCCATAGGCGGCGCAGTCGACAATGGTACCATTTAAATTTATTCCGACGTGTCACATGATTTAATTGAACAACCCAGTGTTCGATCTCATGACATGTACGTACGTTGGCTACAAAAGAGTAAATGTGATTTCACAATTAAACTAATCTACTAGAAAGAAGCTGTTCAAAGTTAATTAGGCAATGTACACAAATCGTTTTTGGCAGATCTTATGTCACACGTCCGCTTCTTTCATCGTGTTCCCTCGTGACTGTTTACCCACAACTGTTAAAAATTGACCTCTTACGAGTAATGCAGCATGATTACAGCGATCATTTTTGAATATATTTTGAGTTGCAATTACCTAGTATGCATTGCGTTACATTGCGAAAACGTGCGAAACAGTTTTAATATCAATATTGTATTATTTTCAATCAAGATAAGAAACCTATGTGCGGATAAAGTGCCATTCGCATAGTGCCTAAACAACTTCGATTAAAACACAACCAAAAATAAACGAGTACACCATTCAAATCTGGAAATAATCTTAGCAAGACGTTGGAGCTTGACCAATTTCAATAATCAAATATTAAAAGTCTCTACATAGGCAATTTATTTAATCATGTAGTGACATGTAGGGAATTAAAAAAGTAGCCCTGCTTTTTAAATTAAATGTATAGATATAAACATTTTCAACAGATTTACCGATACAGATATAGATCAAAGAGGATTACTTTACAATCATAAAAATTATATTTCTTTAAAGCACTTTTCTTCACAGGCTAAATAATTATGGAACAAAAGTATTCATAATTCGATTCCGATTCGTCTTAAATCCAGTGTTGTCCTGGTCATCCCAACAATCCCAACATCCATCCCAAACATCTCCCAAGTCATCCCAACATTCACATTATCTCGAAACCGAAACTAGCAACGCAGCAGGAAATTTGAAACCGCCGAAGAAGTTGTACGGGGGGCTTCAATTACCGTCAGTCGTGTCAGCTTGTTACTCTCATTTTCGCTGATTTCACGGTTTACAATAGCATTCTTGGAGGAACGGTTAAACGCTGGGGGAAAAAATTTGGTTTTCAACTGCAGACACATGAATCTGGGCTAAAACAAACGCCTCCGAAGAGGGAAAAAAAATTCTCATCGACCAGCTGGCACACCATAGCTATTCTGCTCGTTGCTGCTCTTGATCGATGCCACGTATGCTGGATTTGGAAGTGCGTAACGAAACTATTGCGAGATGAGAAAAAATGCTGTCTCTGTCTAGAGTCTGGAGAATGTGCGCAATATAACACGCACGACAGATCTCCCCATTGCGAATCCTTGCTAATTTGCGACTCCTTTTTTGCTCTGCAAACATTCGAAGCGTTCCAATTCTTTTTTCTCTGTCTCAACACAATACTATCATTTCAAAAATTGCGTAAAAAAACGATGACAACTGTCAAAGCCACACGTCATCCTCTTAACGAGAGATTGTTGTATGACAAACGTCACTGCACCCCTCTTCAGAATTTCCCTAACGTGCATGTATAGGTGTTAAAATTATAGCTCTCGCAAAAAACTGAGGCTGATTTGTCAACCGTCTCCCAAAAATAAATCCCTAGCCGACCGATCATTATAAAACGAAAAGCTGTTTTGACGATAAACGTCACTCGTGGGACTTATTGGGGAAAACTAAGACTGATTTGTGCCAACTGGAGTTGTTTGCCTAAACAAATTAATAAAACCTTTTTTTAATCAACTGTAGTCAACCGCACTAGAGGCGTCATGGTGCTTAGGCACTAGGCGAGGGGTACGTCCTGCACCCCGGGATCGAAATTTTCGAGAGCCCGCGCCGGGAATTGAACCCGGGACACCCGAGCCAGTCAGTCGCAATACCTGCTGAGCTACGACGAGTCGTATTTAACTATCAATAATGAATTATCAAGATAAATATTAGCAAGGGAAATTTAAAACTGGAAAAATGAGTTAAGTATCAAAATACAATAACAAAATACCTGTATGCTTCTGAGTATCACAATAATTATGCATTGCATTTTGGAGGCGTTTCAGAGAATTAATTAATTCAATGGAGTTATATCTGTATCTGTATGATGATTGGCCAGATAACTATCGAATGAATTGATCGTTTAAGTTGTTATACTATCGTCTATGCGTCCCCAGCGTTGAATTGGGATCTGTTTGGAAAAGCGCCTCAAGCGGCGATATTACAACTTATAACTTGCCGTCATCTTCAAACGATGAAATGAGCGCCACCTACTATTTGACTCAGCGCCCATAACAGTAAAGGTACGATCTTGTTATCAGCTAACCATACACACAGTTTTGCTTTGCTTCAGTTAGAATCCAGTCTTCGAGCGGCAACATGCCTCGTTGCATATTCATCATATCATCTCGATAATGTCAACAATAGCTGTAAGTCGTAGAAAAATATATCCAGAAAAGGGCTTGCCAAAGACACACAATTGGGAATTATGCAGAAACAGGAATTTGAGCCAACCACAATGGGATTCCTAGTTACTCCAAATAAGTTTCGCCCGACTCCCCAAAGGCCGCAACGAATAAATTTGACATGACGATTATGTAAACACGAGTTGCTTTGTACACTTACAGAAAATGAAAAGTATATGTATTTACCGGAGGCGCTACTACACAAACAATACTTTATTGTCCCAATTATTAAAAGAGGGTCCAAATGTTATTGTCGAACACGCAACGACGCAGATTCTACAAAGTACACAGCTGCATTAAGTTACGCCAAGGAATTTGCAACTTGCCAAGCGAATACACAGTAATATACCCATTTTTGGCCCTGCGGGTTTTTGTTATTGAAGAGTGATTACGCAGTATTGCAACGCAAAGGGGATTCAAAATTACGTTGAAAGCAGCTGCTTTGTAAACATAGACTTTCATTTCAACCCGCTATATTGAATACAAATCTAGAGAGTCAAAGACACAAACAATGAATGAAATGTTATTGCCCCACTGTCTAAATTGGGAAAAAAACCTATTCCGAATTTATTTACCAATTCATTTATTTCCATTATTCTCGAATGAATGTCTCTGCATGCGAGATCTTTGCGCCACCTGGTTTTCCCAACGATCTCTTGCAGTGACAGAATGACAACGACAAGATGAATAATTCCTGCAACTATATGTGCAAGAGTATAAATGTGCATCAGGTCATGTTAGGGCAGTAAAAGTCCTGCCACCCAAATGTGGGGGGAATTATTTTTTTTTTTTTTGTTTCCATCAACTGTAGTCAACCGCACTACAGGCCTTACGTCCCCCTCATAGTGCTTAGGCACTGTGCGAGGGGGAACGACCAGTACGCCGGAATCGAAACTTTCGAGAGCCCGCGCCGGGAATCGAACCCGGGACCGCCGAGCGACCGCCAGTAGCAATACCGACTGGGCTACGACGAGTCGTACGAATTCGGACTAAGCGTGAGCCCTTATACGTTATTGGCTTTCGTGACACCTAACGGATACGTCATTAAATCAAATGCAAAATCGCAATGCCGTCCACAGAACAACTTTAAAAAACTTAAATTCACAGTGGTTTAGACTTCAACGCATTTGGGTAGCGGCTTCAAGGTTTTAAAAGTTCTTTGGCCACCATGGTGCCGCGAACGGCAGCAGTGGCGCTGCGGTCAATGACACGCGAACATCCGCGCCACTGCAAAATCACTCTGGAGGAATCCACAAATTTCCACATGGGTGGCACGCTCGCGCGCTCAAAACTCCAAGCATTCACGGTATTCGCGCCGAGGCTGGATCGATGATGGACCGGGGAGGAGGGCGGTGGAATGGTAGGGGGCGCGCGAGTGCGTGGAATTACAAAAATGGATAATTCCGCGAATGAAACGTAAACAGATGCGCAAAACTACTGCCGCGCAAGAGCCGACGACGCCGCCACCTCTTCTTGCTTCCTATTTAGATGTGATATAATATTTATCGATTGCAGCGCTAATCGATATAGCAGGCCGTGTGTGCCACGCATAGGCAGCGACCGCCTTCATATTCGGTGAACGAATCCCAATGATAACGACGCAAGCGAGACGAGCCTTTTTTACAAACAAGCAAGCGCTTAATTTTAAATTCCCCCATCTATCGCCGAGCGCAGAAGCTCTCGCATTACGTGTAAATATATCGTCCCGAGACCCGATACTAAACAAGCTGTATTCCTAACTATTCATTGCCTTACCTTTATACCTACTCAAAATAGAGGCTCCAAAAACCGGGTTTCGTTCTTCGAACAATGCAAATAATTCACTTAACTAATCGAGTTAGAAAGTTGCAATATAAAAAAGTCTGGAAGTCAGTGTTTGTTTACGAACGAACGATAAAGCCGTCAGCTATCTTTCCAGAAGCACATAATCTATCCACGATAAATTTAAAGCCACCTATGACCACCTACCACAAAAGCACTGAAACAAAATGCCTATGTCACATCTTATTGGGAAGCATTTCACATATTTTAAGAAGTCAACGGTCAGGGTTTTCCTAACGCAAATTAAACGCTAACGTGGAAAGGTTATGATACATGCGCTCTATGAATGGCGATAATATGTGACAATGGGATGTGTATGTGATCTCCTAAGTCCCTTTCACATTTGCAGCATTTCATGGTTTGCTTCATACAAATGTTATTTTGTTTTGGTCTAAATAAGGCATGCAAATAAAGATTTGAAATGACCACCCTGGAGATTTTAAACTTACCCACGACACATTTTGATGGCGCAAATCGTCGAATATTTTCTAGTGTAAATGATATTTTACAGGCATGTGGTAGAAAACAACAGTTCGAAGTTCGTTCGCAAAAAAATCAATTTGCATGAACACTTCTTGGCCTTTTAAAATGCAGATTCCTTGCCAATAATTTGAGTGTAAGCTTACGAAAAATATTTTCAAAAACCACAGCGAGTCTCAGGAATATTTATTTACATGCACATAAAGAGTGTGTGTGTTTCTGTCGCTCGAATCAACATTTTGTTGAAACAGGCGATGACAGGAGCCAGGGATGACTGGAGAGAGGTTGTCGGGTGTCTATCCTCATGGAGAACGGTTCCCAATTCCATCTCATACGCGTGTATACACCGTTACTCAGCATCGCCCTGGGTAACAATATAATTAGGATAATGTCGTGATCTTGAACCGTAATTCTAGATGGCCTACAGGGTGTATGGAACTCTTGGCGTGTGCGTACTAGTAGTCTGTACAGGTTGCATGCGGGCTTCTAATTGGATGTACCCGCGCTTGGCGGAGGCCATCTATTCTTTCCGATTATAAAAATAAAAAAGGGCAATAACTACTAAACAATCTGGGTACGCAGTTTCGATTTTGCGAAAGACCTGTCCAACGGCATACCTTTTGGGAACCGATACACTGAAACACATTGATAATGGATAATTTACGAACAAAAACTAATATAAATGCTAATATTTAAGATGGCTAGATTAGAAAATCAGATGGTCGATCACCTAATGGGCATTCCTGATTTTCAAAAATAAATTGCTTATTTTGCTATTTTTAACGATGCTTATTTATATAGTGGACCTACGGGGATTTTGCTATAAGTTTCAATAAAGCATATTAATACATACTTGCATATCAAAATAATTCAAGTATATTTGCTCAAAATGGCAATTTGTAAATAGAAAGATCACATTTTCAAATTGTATCTAACAATACTTTTAAAAAAACAATTCAGCGTTGCGTGAATAAGGGTGATCACGCAAATAATTCAAAATTCAACTTCAGTGATCGTTGACCCGAAACATACAATTGATTGGTGCTAGCAAAATAAAAAACAAATTGGAATCTGTCTTTCATTTGTGAATCTGGCCTTACAGATATGACCATTTTAATTTGCCTGAGCCGTACATAAATTCTTGAATATAGGTTAAAAATTGAAAATATAATTTGGTATAGAAAATCTTACTATCTTGTTATATTTTGCGCCATGCTGCACACATGTTTAAGTCATTCGTGGACAGGTAAATTTTGAAAACTGCCTTTGCTTTACTGGCACAGTATACAGAGTACATATATAAGTCATAAATAAAGATGCATACGACGGCCTTCACCCGCTAGAAGCTCATTCAAATTTTATGCTCTACACAATGCTTATTGGGCTATTCAAAATTCTCATTCCGGGATCTAGAAATAATGAACCCGGAGCCCAAACTACCTCAACAGCCGGGATGAACAACATGAGCATCACCCGCAGGTAATTTCTAAAATTGCCGTCGGCTCCTTGTACTCAGTTGAACGTGGAAGTTGCGAAGATGTGTGTTCTCCGTTTTATAATTTATTGATCCCACATGAACTTTGTCAAGTGGGAGGCCAACGCAACGTTAGCGGCATGGCACGTCCCGACACGCCCTATCTCTTTTATTCGTATTCATGCTCTGGTCAGGATTGCGTCAAAGCACAGCAACACAGAAGATTTGAATTTGCGGTTACGTGACGTTTGGAAAATACAATTTCTTGAAAATTTGTTTTCTTGCAAAAAAACTTTAATATTAAATTTCTCTGTAGTTCAAAATCATTCATTACATAAGAGTGAAATAGTACAACTATTGCCACATTACTACGGCAACTCTCTCAAAATACACAGACCAATTTTCCACTGATTGACTCGACAAATCAATTTTGGATACTCTCAATATCACAACTTTTGTGACGATTAGCACCATTCATGTGAATATCTCTCTATGTGATTTCGGCTTTAGAAGATCTATTGTACAGAAATGTCCAATTAGCAGTGCCCTGGTCAGATGCCACAAATGCCCCCTGTCCCAATCACTCGCAATTTCGCCTCACAATTCACTGGGCAAAGGTATTGGGCTGTACACAGATTCGGAAAGAGAAAGAGAGAGAGAACGGTGCTCTGTTAAACCTCCATAAAAAGTGTTCAAATAGACATAATGGAGGAAATCGCCGCGAGCGGCATCCAATGAACCCGAGTTTCTCCTCGACCAACGGGGTCCTCTCGGCGAACAAGAACTAATGTCACCCGACAAGAAGTATAGTAAGGCCCCCGAGTCGATTCCTTTTCTGCTCGGCTAACTGTATAATGTGATCTAAAACCTGGACACCGGGCAAAGTCTGGTGGCACGCACCGAAAAGGTCACCTACTCGCGCTCTCTTCTCTCTACTAATAGGCAATTCCGAGCAAACAAATATCCACCACGCGCCGGGTTCACCTCACATCCCCTCTCTCTCTCCAACAAGCCTTCGCGCAGCCAAATTAGCGCAGCACCTCAAGAACCTTATCTCGTAGAGAACGTGCTCACGCCACTTATATATTTGAGTCCGGCTTCTCTCCCATAGAAACGTGTCGTGGAAATGCCGACCACCACCGACAGGTGGAATCGCCATCTATGCCGGCACCCGCCTACCACGGGCCGTGATGGCGGTGGCCTGCAATCTCCCGCAAAATGGTTTCGCACTTTCCTATGACGATACAAATGACTCGTTCGGTTGTTTTGACCGACCCCGCAAATTCCTATAGAGACAAGATAATTCAATTCAGGGGTTGTATTGGCGCGTCAAACTTAAAACGTATCGGCTATTTTCGTTAACGCGTGAACCGCAGTGCTGCACGTATGATTAGATTCTAATTTTCGGTGAACTCAACCTTGTAAAAGTAAAATTATAATTAAAATCGAAAATGAAAAGAAAGTATAAAATTGTAACACTCACATCGAGGACTAACTTCGGGGAAAAGGTAGAAGACAGCATCGACATCTAGTTAAATGCGTGCTGCAAATTTTAACTTTTTTAATACGACTCGTCGTAGCCCAGTTGGTTTAGCGACTGACTGGTTCGGCGGTCCCGGGTTCGATTCCCGGCGTGGGCTCTCAATTATTCGATCCCGGGGTACTGGTGAAAATGTGCCCCTCAAATAGTGCCTAAGCATCTCTACACGAAACTCCTGTACTGATATTAAACTACAGAGAATTAAAAAACAGCTCCAGATTATCCACATTATCTACACAAACTTAGTTTGCATTCCCGCAGTACATCAGTGTACGTAACGTTTCTGTGCGCTACGGACAGCGCGGACCAACATTTAGGGGCAGCGGCACAGCCACTAAAACACCAGCAACTGCGAATATATATATATTCTTTTTTAATTCACTGTAGTGTATACCACTATAGCTGTTCCTGTACCCCTCTTGGTGTTTAAGACACTATGTGTGAGGGTCACATATTATGTTTTCAAAAATGCAAAATCAATTTCCATTAAAATTACGTATTCATATGTACATATAAACTAGAACATTATGATTGCTGAACATTAAAATGATTAAGCATTTAAAAGAAAACCAAATTTCACAAGGATATTTCAGAATCGCAGCAAGACAGCGCAAAACAATTTCACGATGATCCAACATAAACCGATAAATATTATGAATTAAGATAGTTAAAAGTTTGAACTTCTATTTTCGACCAGCTCGCCCATCCAACCACCCCTTACGAAACAACACCTGTTTACGACAAGATACTTTCATCCACTCCATAGATTCCCCAGAGCCCAGGCGCTCGGTGTTTATAATCCGTTCTGTTCCGTTCGGCAAGGGCAACACAACAAAGCTCCGACGCACGAATAACGTAGATACGGCGGGGATTATATAGCGTGGCGGCGGCGGCCTCCCTTCACCAGTCGCCGCCCCAACTTCCTCCCCCTCCCCCCCCTCTCGCCCACCTCCATCTATCCAAACGACTCATTTTGGAAAACCACTCCCGACAAAACAACAACAACGGCGCAGCGGCAGCAATTAAATTGATATTAATAAAAATGCTCTCGAAACATCATCGAGCGAAATTGCGCAAACACCACGACTGCCATCCATATATTTATATAAATACAGTACATCGCGTACTCGTCGTGATGTCAGGTCTGGTGCAGTCCCGAAACGCCGTGCGCAAATCCCAGTCATCATGGAAACAATAATATTGGTCGAGTTGGAGGAGTTGGGAGCAGCTGAGGTGGAGTTAGAAATTCGACGAGTTGCCGCCAGGGTTGAACGCGCGGCAACTTCGCTATTACCATTACATGATCGCCGCGATTTTTAAAGACGGAAGATGCTCGATGATGAAGACGTAGGTGGTGTCCAACTGAAACACATTTTGCGCCCCCTCCCGTCCTCTACCGGAGGCCTCATGCGCCAATGTACGCTGTATGTGTCGGCTCTGCCGGGGCAAACTGTTGCCTGGCTTCTCCACCTATATTGAATTAGCGATTCCTGTCGGAGAGGAGCCTCTAGAACAGCATATCCGCCTCCCCCACCCACCACCACCACCTCTTTCACCTCCACCTCCACGCGCCTCCAGGTTCTTAGCGTTTGAACTAATAATCTTCGTAATTAGACCCAAGTAGAAAATATGAAAAATTCATGACTGAAATCGCGCGAATCCAGTGCTTGTAATTGCAACAGCTTAGTTTTTCCTGGCAAATTGCAAGTTCATTCTCGCAGGGGGAAATTAAGCGGGACACGGCAGCTTTTCGCTTCGCAGGCAGTCGACTTATTTATACATGCAACGTGAATTTTCATCAAACTAGTGAGGACCCTTTCTACAAATTAGTGGAGTTCTAGTTATGAGTAGAAAAGTTCGGGGCATGGAATAGTTGTGTCTCCCAACAGCTTTGCTTAAGGGTAATAAAGGGGAAAACTCCGGACACAATTCCCCAACACAATTCCTTGACAACTGATGGCGATTCAGAGATCTAGTTGGTTTAGTGCTTGGAATGCTTGGAACACTTTATAATGCACTACCGTTAAGAATATTAAGCGCATTAAGTACTACATTGTATTAATGGTAGTGGAACGAGTGCTTCCAGCGGTGGCAATTGTAGTAAGAGCACCACCCCTTCAAATATTCATATAATTTAAATGAAAGGTTATATGGGTAATTTATATTTTTGGCAGGATTAATCATGTTGAATTTGTAGTCCTGAGGTATTTTTTAAGGTAAATTGAACTCACTGTGTCACTTCAAAATTAATTTTGCGGTATGGTCTTGGGAGGGGGCGATTGCTAACGGGTGGAGAAAAGTGTTCTATGAATAACCACCCAAGTGGCATCATAATTATGAAGCCATTCTCCTTTAGAAAGATCCACCGCGGGTACAGACTCGTCTTCCAATGCGTCCAAGACTGCCCATTACAGCACTAAGATCATGGCCATATTATACGGCAGATTTATAGAATACCATTTTGTTCTTTTCACCAATACGTCATCACATCGCCCGGGCATTGAAAGTTTACGACGTGCGAGCTACCCCCATACTTATAATCGGCATGGCACATCCTCGGATCGGACAATGAGTGTCAATTGGCCCAATCAGTTTGACATTGTCGCCGTGCCACGCCCCCGCCCTACACCAAATGTGTGGAAAAGGGTCAAGAGAGAGCGCGAAGAAGCAATACAATTGAGATTGGGGGCTTTCGGAATCGAATTGTGACACCATTTTTGACACTTAATGGTAGTAATTTTGAACCCAATGAAGTGCCAGACTAAAGTTATTGGAAGTGTTGCAAAACTTTGGCGAAAAGCCAAAAGTAAAGTATAGTAAAGAGATTTTCGAATTTGTGTAACTATTGTTGGAACTGTTCCGCTTCGTCAGTAAATCAGTTATTTTCCTTCAATTTAACTTGTTCTTTAGGCTCAATGTAATAACTTATTTCGATATGTGAAAAATTTTGGAACACTTAAATTATAGAAAAAGATGTGTTCATTCGGTAGAAGTAAAATAATTTGGATGGAAAAGACCTAAAGGTAATCACCTCGTACACTTGTGATATGGTAACGTTGATTCAAATTCTACCAGATATTGTTTGATCCTAATCAGAATTGGTGTGACATTAAATGCCACCTAATATTATGCAATCGGCATTTGTACAGAATCAACGAACGAAAATAAATAGAATCTAATTCCAGAGACTTCAAAACAGCAGCAGGCTGATCATCACCTCTGTGCATCCCAATTAGCGGTCGCGTTACTTGCCATCAGTTGCTTCTTGTAATCGATGATTAGATAACTATTGAAGGTGCTATACCTTTTGAATTCGACTCCATTGAGATCTCAAACGCACCTAACGGTGAATGGCTTTTCAAATATTCACCGGTCAATTATTTTAATAACACGCCTAGTGACGAAATGACACCTACGTGCAGAGGTAGTCGCGCTTGCAGGACAATAAAGTTGATTCCAACGATTAAAGTGAACGGAATTAGCCTTTCTATGAGGGAGAAAATTAATTTCACTGAAATTAGTTTTCAAGGCTTGAAGCTCGAAAGATAATAATATAACGCAGCCTTAAAAATATGAGACTTTTGATTTTGTTTGTTTTCATATTTTCGAGAGGACTCCTCGCGAGAGCACGCTCCAATTCCAATATGTTCTTACTGCAAACATCGGCAAATTGCTATTCCTACTGTTAAACGCTCCTGATATTGCTATTTGAAAGCAAAAGTCACTTGCACCATACGCAAACAACGGATGTTGTTTGACTTCCTGCCGAAAAAAAACTAATTAAAAAAGGTTTGTCAAAATCATTTGCGTAGCACTCGGTACAAATACGATTTTTTTAAAATTAAACAAAACCATAAGATACAGAAATTTAAATTATACAGGAAAAGAAACATTGAATAGTGAAAACATTGATACATCTGATATTTCGATTGTATCTTGGGGGAAAATACAATGATATTTATAGTTTGCAACTGAAAACTGAAAGAAATTGAATCTGAAGTTATAAAATTCACGTTCAAGGATGAAGTGTCGCTATACAGAAATCTACTCCACGGATAAATACATGGATATTGTACGATATTGTCCTATTTAACGGAGTACAAAAATAATTACAACACATTTACAAAGCCAATTTCTTTACAACGAGTAGATACTATTTTCTCCAGCCTCTTCTGAATATTCGAATAATTTACAATAGGTTCCCAAGAGGCGGGATGTAACAAGATTACCGATAAAACAGAATTATATGTTACATTTCACGCCATCATAGATCCATAATTAATCTCGTTATAATAGCTTTCCAAATGCGCGCATCAGGATGTGCTAAAAATATAATACACTGTATATACTCCTATATATCAAATCCAAGGGCGCAATTGCTAATCTTGCACAGTATATGCAAGATTTCGTGATTGGTGAATCAACATTCGATAACATGTGGTTTCACTCAGGTTGATTAGCTGATAAAACAGATTAACGATTCGCTAATAGTCGGCTAACGTCTCAATTTCCATGTAGATTTTAAGTCAAGAATTGTGTCAACATCCCAAATGATTATATGATTGTTTAAGAAACTACATTTTTTAAAGTAACTAATTCAAAATTTAATAACAAAATTAGTTACGATAAATTGTTTAAATGCATGCTCTATCCACGGTACGTCCGGGTAACGCTTTCAATACATCAAATTGCCAAAAGTGACATTTCAACATAAGAGCTGGTAACCCCTTGTAAGGATGTGTTATTGTTTTCATTATGTTTCCCTTGTTTTTTTGTCTATGATTGAATACGTTTGTACCCACTCCTTACTGATCAGAAAGAAAAAACATGACAGTATTTCATTGTTATTTTTGTTTAATTTTTAAAAGAATTGCCAATAAATCAAATGATGTTGGTAAAGGAGAGCTTGGAAAACAACAATAATTTATTGGCGACTTATATTTACATTCCTTCAAATCCTCGTGTCATTTTACATGGAACGGCTATTCACTTTCGTCAATGAGTGAAGGCTCGTTTATCATTAATAATGCAACGAACTGTCTTTCCACGCAAACTGACAGAATTGACAATTCGGCATCCATGAACGTAAAGCTTTGTACACTGTTCGCCAACACACCAGGCACATTGTCGTCAAGCACACAACATGGGCACACATATGGCGAGAAGCTCGCATCGAGAAAATATGTTTCGGCATTTCGTAACAACTCTCTATCTGCAATATGTTTGACTAGATGAGCTTAATTGCTGACTGAAAAACAGAGTAAGCTCTCTTGGTCGTTACCAGCAACAGCACAGCTCTGCTTCCCCATTCATCCAGAAAACACAGGCAGCTCTATTTAGAAATGCATATGGGCGTAGATCTACACTCAGCCATCAACAATTTTATGATTAATTGGTGCACGCGTGCTATAGATCTATAGCATTTTTTTTTTTAGAGCGATGCTTCTTTTTTCACTTAAGGTCAAAACGATTACTTTCCGGCTGGCTGTTAGGCATTGACAACCGAACCGAAAAGATGGGCAACCATTCACGAAGAGCGGGCCGATTCCAAATATCAGTGAAAATTAATCATTACTTTAATCCAAACAGAACATAATTATACAATTTGTCCGTACGAATTTATTCTTAAAACAGCGAAACGCTATTTCATTAGTTTGTAAAATTTCTTCTTAATAACTGAATAGTTAAACTTGTTGTTTAGTTAAGATAGTACAGTTTTCACAGACTTCCGTTCCAAGTGAGACCACGGACGTTGTGTTTTATCACTGGGTGGTGAATATTCATCGCTCGAATTTGTTTCTTATATTTTTAATATCTGAAAGTCGTTTTCAATTTCTTCAATCGCAAGACGCATTTACATAGCGGTTATTCTGCCATCTTCAAAAGAATGTTTTTTTGTGCCTTTTCCTAGGTATTTCACTTGCAAACATTGCAACATCATTCCATTGAGTCGGCGCGGATCACTTAATTAGGGTCCTCAGTTCCCTTGCCGCTCAATTAACTGTCGACCGAGGTGGCTCCCGCGGGCCACGTCGGTTGCCCGACTTCCCGTTGCACCGGTTAAGAAACAGTAGGAGCGCGCCGTTACTTCGGAACACGAAAATAAAGCAACTTCTGACTTGCTCCTTTTACAAGATAGACGAGAAACGGATACAGCGGAAGTCAATAAGATTGCAACACAGCTGCTCTCAGCTTAGCATATATGGAGGGCGCTTTTGGGGCCTAGGCAGAGGCGCTTATTTCTATAAGATATATACCCCCCGAAGAACGCGGGCATATAATGTGTGTGTGGGGGGCACATGAAAAATGTGAAGAACATGACATCAATAACCAAACACGTTGGATGACGAAAGGTGAAACGATATACTGTATGTCAAGCACAGGCGCGCTGCGTATAAAGTATACAACTAGTATGTTTGAGAATAATGTGATGCCACTTTTAAAATTCAGATATTTGTCGAGTTTCATAGAATTGAAAACTGACTGAATGAATACAAATAGGCCACTGCCGCAACAAAAGAATTATTGAATCGCGTGGTCTACGCGAATCTACTACTATATAGAAACAAATATGAAATGTTTGGGAACTTTAACTTTGAATCGTCATTATTCTTGGACCATGTTCCTCCAACAATAGATGCGCCTAAAAGCTATTTTTTAAACATTACCTAGTCTAAAAAGTAATTTATTAAAAATTAACATATCCAAGCTTTGAGTTTCAATGAGAAAGATTTTTAGGACGTCTGAGTGATAATAATCAGAAATGGTGGATTCGGGACAGCACCGAATAAAAATACGAACCGAGTAGCGTACTCGCTTGTTTATAATAATATTTTACTGATATTTAATTCGAAACTCTGTATCTTTCCCAATTACCAGTTCCAATGAAATAGCAAAATATTATTATAAATTCATTCGGTGCCATCTTGAATCCACCAATTATGAATTGAGTTTCAAGATGCGCATATTTAAGTTACACATCGTTAATATACGCTGGCATGTTTTTTTCTTCCTCCTGAAATTCCATCTTGGTATCAATAACAAGGACTGCATTGCGTTTATGCTAATATATAGATCGTGAAACATAATCATCGATTTAAATGGATCAAATAAAAGTATACTTTCATAATTAAACTGATTGTGTTCGACATTTGCGGTCAGATCTTAAGTCTCATACTCGTTGAGAAAAGTCTCAGTTGTTTTCTTTTCGCGTTTCAGACATGCTAAACTGCATACTAGTCAGAATAACCATCTTTTTTCGAGTCCTCGTCATGAGTGAACAAATACATGTAAGCATGCGTGCGCAAGCATATCAAAGAGTAACATATCTATCCTTAAGTTCTGATCTTATCGGTCGCGTCTATACAGTTCAACACACAACAACAGACAACAAAAGCCTTCTCTTTTGTTGCGGTCGCGGCCAACACTGCGTCGCGCACTCAGAAAATCGCTCCTTATACTCGCGTACTCCTACAAAATGTAGATTCTTTTCAGAGCATCTTGCCTTCTGCTATTGGCAAGGCCCTCCCGCATCTACGCTACAAAGAGCGTGAGTATCACTGCCTCGGAAAATGATACACAATATATGCTCGAATGCATAAAGAATTTCGACACCGTTACGTAATAAGTCACCTAACCCACTCGTCTGACAAAAAATGGATAAACGCAAAAATGATGAATTGGAAGGCTGAATATTAAAATTTCCTGTGCCTGCAATATTCAGGAAAATCTTCCCCAAATCAGACGTAGATACGTATCCCTATGCATATTCCTTTTCTAATCGCAATGTTTCAAGACATTTCTTAAAAATCAAAACAGATATTTTTTATGGTTAAGGCTTTAAATTAATGCCCGCATACTTCAGCATAATTCTTCTAAGCAGCATAATTCTTACATTTTATTTAAATGTGGTTTAGGCTCATTATTGCATAATGTAACTTTTTTAAAAGGCAAGATAGAGCCTGGCCTTTTCCGGTTTATGACTGCCATCCTTATTTTAGTTGTCGTACGTCTTTAATGTTTCTTTTTTTATTCAAATGCGAAAGGCATTTTGTTTTCAACCATTAATTTGCCGCTCGAAAGCGCACAACATCGCTTCAAATCTACACAATTATACCGAATTACAGTAACCGTCCATTTCTGGCAGTTCGGAATAGATGAAATTGCCGTTCTGTATTCGCGAATAGGCCGTTCACAAAACATCTAAACTGCCACTAAAAACAGATTCCGAAGAACTATAGTAGCTGTACACGACGGATACATCGCATATATTAATTTTTTTCCCAACTAATCCAATAATAGAACAAGCTCGCATAAAGCGAGAGTCGCGCGGAGGCATTCGTATTTTGTCGGTGCCACGCGGGGTGTGCGTATGCTCGGCGAGCCACACCGAACAATATGAGCAATATAGTCAGGAATGCAAGAGTGGAATGCACGTTGTTGGAAACTTTTGGAACAATAACGAAAAGAAGAAAAAAAAGCGACAAAGGGCGGCAAATAGATCGGACACAAATAGTCCGAATTCTGTAGAGCAAGATAGCGGATCCCAGGCCCAAATTCGACGAATTTTCAAGTTTCCGATGACAAGATCGGTCGTCATTACTGTACTACAATGGCGAAACTGTCATAGGCGTTACTTGTCAAACAAATTGTCTTTTTCTGTGTTAATACTGTTCTAGTGGATTAATTTTGCCTAGGGGCGCCAGTAGTCAAAACTCTTTCACAATAACCTACCATTTATTTGGACTACTTAGTTGGTTTTGTGAGTAGCCAGAGCATTCTACTAAATTATCGATAGTTCCTTCGATAGATCAACTATCTAAAACAATACCCTATAAATTGTCCGGAACGCCCCCAGTGGGCACAAATGAGTCATGCATAAAGTGGATATCGAGCGCATTTATGGCACTTAAAAATTCCTTTTATTTTGACTGGATTGCTAGTAATTGATGTCGCAAAGGCGCTTTCGGATCCACGAATTTTTTTCACCTCCCCGCCCTTTTGCGCATCGTTCTCATAATATTGGGATCCTGCTCCCCATATAAATATATCAAGTGGTACGTACTTCAGTCGCGAGAGTCGAGAGAAACAGATAAGAGATCAAGAGTGGGGGCGGAGGAATTAATTTTCGTTTCATTCGCACACACATTCAGTTTCGCACAAAAGAAATTCATTTAGGGGTCTTACACACACACACACACACACCAAATCGTCGATTGGGAATAGGCAAGAAACGCGGAAAATTTAATTACATTTTTCCTCCAGGATTTATCATACTTGATTACGTTGCCCGCATAACAAATAGAAAGAGATCGACCCAAGCGGTGGTACCGCCCTCCAGATCATCATAAGGAACAAGGTATCCTCTAGTCAGGTATCTGCGCCACATGTTAACGCTCTCCAAACGCAGAGCGAGGGCAGACACAAAAGTTAATAAAATCACGGCAAAAAAATATGATAATTACCTATTACAAGTGACACCCCTGCCCTGGAAAACACAAGTATTCCGCCCTTCTTGTCGTTCTCGGTTTCGTGATAGGAAGGATACAATTTCGCTCTAATATGGTCAACAAACAGGAATTACTGTAATCGATTAGATCATTAACAATGATTTTTAATCAGATCTAAAATGTGTCATTTGGACCCCATATTCACGGAATTGTCCAAACATAATTATTTTAACTTTTTTGAAGACTAGATTAGATACCAGACCTGATGGACTATACAGGAAGTTGACACAATGAATTGGTGTTTGAACTGTTACATTAGGGCGCGTTGGATAAAAAAATATGCGCCCGAACTGTACGGTTGACAGGAAGCGGGCCTTCGTGAGGTTTCGGACAAAAAAGCATTCAGCTGCGACTAAAGGAGAACTAGTACAACGATGGGTGCGTTCACTTTCAAGGAACAGTAGTAAGTTACTGTACAGAAATACAGAAGCTTTATTTACTTGGAATTTACAATTTAAAACAAAAATTCATTGAAAAAAGAAGAATGGAAACAACTAGGTACAATAATCTGTAAACGTGAACGAGGAATCGTTAGTTAGTGTATCTTCTAATGGTTAGTTAGTGTCACTACCAAGACGCTGTAATACAAATTATAGATTCCTAAATTACATAGCATTTTTGCAGAGAGCTGATTGTTGCCTAGCAATCGACATTGTTTAATGCATGATTTCAAAAGTGGCCAATTACAAAACTGCTTACTAATGAGCGTATGTTTGGTTTATTTTGTCGCGTCAGGCGCTTGCAGGGTATTTCTGAATATTTTAATAGCATAATATCCCAGTGACGAAAAAAAACGTTTAGTTAAATAGATACGATCGCATTAACCACACAAGCACCCCGCCAAAGGCCACATCCAGCACTACTTATTTGTCCATATTGTAATATAGTCTAGACGAAATTGTAATTCATACTTAACCCAGGGCTAACAATTGGTATTTGTTGAGGCCATTAATATTAAAACTAGAAAAAGTATGTTGTTGAAAAGGCCGATGAAAATAGTTATCGCGAACAATGCTTCTCTCCTTTAATTACGTGGGTGACAATGGATATCAGCCCTGCTCATCAAAAAACGAAAATCCACTGATAATCGGTACCATTAAAGCATTTCATACCAATATGGTTAATTTGAAAAGCAATTTATACATTTGACAGGTTTAAGTTAATGGCTGACAAACTTGACACAACTAAAACGTTAACTTGTTAAACGAATAAAATATATTTTTTAATATATTGTAGGGTAGCTGTTAAGACGGAAACCGCTTTGGTCCGCCGTATAGCACTTTCCAATTTGGATCACGCAGGGGGGGGGCGCTAACGTCAAATGAAAACGTTACCATGGCTCATCACCATTCCAACGCCCAGTGGGACTCGCGACGACATCGGCGGTAGTTGCAGACCACGTCACCAGGGGTCGCCTACATAGAAATATGGCATGCAAAATTAATCTCGCGTGCACTCGGGTAGACCAAGTGGCGCCGGAAATGATTAACCAAACCATGGCTACGCTTTCGCAAACTCCCAACGACGACGAGATAATCCAGCACAACGGGCGTGCAAGCTATATGTATTGTACAGTAGGCGCACGCATGCGATGGGAAGGGAAAGCAAATAGCAATCGATATTGTTTTTGTTGGTGTACCCGATGAGTACCGCACACGACCACCATACGTGGTGGTTATACGCGCAATTAAATTTAACCTAGCTATACGGAGTGTTTAATTTAAATGATTGGTTTGGGGCTGGTAAGAGAAGAACAAACACATATATGCAACCGTCTCAGTGAATCGTTCTTCTATATAGTGCTGCTCAAGTTGATAATGATTTCCTAAATAAATAAAAAACGATCCTCATATGTTTTCACTTTAAACAAATTATCTGGACCCCTAGAAATTGTCCTACTAAATTAAACCATATTACATTCAATTCCATTCCATCATTGCGGATTTTCTTTTCGGAGCTGCATTTAAACGAATTTTTCTAACTAGTGAAGAAATTACTATAAACAGATATTACCAGCAATTTATGATTGAAAACTATTGCAACCATTCTTACCATATTTCCAGTTACCATGTTACCAAATGCATGCTTCGGCACAATCAGTACAAATTCGTAGTATTAGAATAATTCAGGGTATTTTTAATATTTTATTTATTTTTATTTATTTTTTAATTCACTAAAGTGACTGGTCACAACAGGAAGATTCTGTACCCCTTCTTGGTGCTTAGAATTTAAATTCATAAATCATATATATTTGTAATTTTTAATGAATCTTCGCTTTTTTAATTATGCTCATGTACAAATGTTGTAACCTGACTTGTCCGAATTAGCGTTAAAGTAATAATGGGCGTTAATATAATTAAAAGTGAAAGTGAAATTGCATAACCAAAGACTATCATTGCCAGAGACAAAAGCAAACAGTCTCAAAGGTTAATTACAATTGTTACAGCGTTCCTTAGCCAATTTTGCTAACAACAAGTTAATATCAAGTGACTCTTTGCACTTAATATAAATATCAATCATCAAGAAGGACCTCATGTCATTTATATTGCAAAATAATCGAACACAAACGTCTTCAGCCTCGTAGGGGGTCATTTCAAGTTTCCATAGAACTGTTATGTTTTGGTCACGTATCTCCATCGTTGTCACTTGAAATATGTCAACGCATCTGAGAGTTAAATCCAAACAAAAATACATTTCTACGGAGCGAAACTTCAAGTGTTAGTTTCAATGCAGGGTGTTAGTGAATCGGTTCCTACAAGATTACAATTTCTCGACGCGCCCATCGGAGGAAGAAAAGAGGTGGAAAAAAATGGCGTCATCGTTTCAAGATTTTGGTGCGGTGGCGACGGTTCGCGCCGCCACGCCACACCAATTAGGAGAATTAGTAATTCACGACGCACAGTGTTCAATTTAATCAGTGTCGAGCAAATATTTTCTCTGCTTACTAATACCGTGATTAGCGAATCTGCCGCCGAGTGTGTGTTTATACGAGCGTATAGGAGAAGCGATCGAACAACGGATGCTCCTGGTGCAATCGGTTCACACGTTGCCATTGCACCGAAGTGTCACACGTGTGTTCGCTGTACAATCACTGGGCAAACACGAGTAAAACCCCCAACTCTGTTTACTCTGGCCCCTATTATTGGGCTCCGACTTTATAGATCCGTTAATGGAAAACCTAATCACCAATGCGGAGTAGGCTTATTAATTTGTAACACGCGTAATCATTTTTTGAGTGACTAGAAACGCGCGCAACAAAGTGATGGTTGCATGTAGAAATGACTAAAATTATGATAAATGGCGACAAGCCGTATTTGCCGCAAAACTAATATCCCAAAACCACAATATATATTTTAATATAATATTTTGATTTTGATTGCGTTGTCGTTATACAAAAACAGACCAATTTGTAACTAAAGCAATAAGCAAAATATATTTCCAGGACGACTGTATTTATTGAATTTTTAAAAAATCTTTACCTACTTCAATTAAATTCCGTTTTAATGAGAATATCTTTACCAGTATAAATCGGTACCAGGAGTCTTAATCACCCTGAAAATTATGTAATCGCTACTGCTTCATAGGTGCGCGTCGAAATTTGTGTATGTGCGCATCGATGCGCTAATTAATCTTTCAACACCGAGGCATTGAATACTCAAGTCCTTAGTCTCCAACACCCGAAACGCACACCCAGAACTCTCCAAGAAAAAAAAACCCGCATCATCACATTTTGTCGTCTGCACTAGCAAATTCACCAGAAAAATAGGTTTGACTGGTTCGCTGTATAGAGCTGGTACGGAGCGCTATATAAGCCGACTGCTGCGTGTAATGCACATAACGAGTGATGCACGAAAGGAAATGGGTGGGTGGTGCGGATGGGGAGTGGCTGGGGGCGGTGGTGGTGGTGGTGGTGGTGGTAGGGAATGAGTAGGACCGAGATGAGGGCCTGTAACTGTCATCGTCCCAGCAGGATCCTGAAAATAACACGCTGTAATTCTCCGGAGGATTGTCAGGTTTTATTTGCAATAAACCGTCTCCACTCATGTCTAACGTGCATACATACATACAGTGTGCATGTGGCAATACGCGGTACGATGTAAATGTAGTCAACGGGTCACACCAGGGCGAGCAGGCTTCACGCCACCATATTCGCTCGGTACTCCTGAGATCCTCACCTTTGTACCCTTTTCATGTGAAAAGTGTTTCAGCTTGTTTAAGTGTTGCAGGAAGCGTTTTACGATCGCAGTTGCTTCATAAGAATATAGGTTTATTTTTACTTTACCGTCTAATTTGCAAAACTAATATAAAAATCCTGTTCCCAGAGATCGATCAGACGAGGAATCGAACCAGGGACCGCCTCGCCTAAAGTCATCCTTCAATCGACTGAGCTATATGCGTCAAGACGTACCGTATTGGTGTTAAACGTCCAACGCAACCTTTACTCAAACGTTATTGCCCAACATTTTTGTGAACCAGAATATTGGCGAAACATTAGGGCATCTTACACTGATTGTTCACTTTATTAGGTACACCCTTTCTTGTTTGGGAATCGGTTGACATGGCCAATTCTTATGTCACGTGACGTTATGTCAAAGGACGCGTAAGCATTATTAACTACTAAAAATCTACCATTTAACCATCAACATGGGGAACAGCATGATTTGAGTGACTTTGAACGTGGCATGGGCGTAGGTGCACTGATAGCTGAAATGATTTTTTCTCGCACAACGCAAGAGTTTATCAAGAATGGTGAAAAAATGCGAAAACCTCCAGTGAACGCAGTTTCTGTGGTTCCGACGGGTCACAACCAAACAACTAACAACAAAATTCAACAGTGGTATGCCAAAAACCATATCAATTATGACCACACGTCCCTATCACGTATGGGCTACAGCAGCAGAAGACGAAATCGTGTCCCAAGGTGTACCTAATAAAGTGAACACTCAGTGTATGTGTTCGAACAGACACACTTTTGTTTAAGGTGAACTCGAAGTAGTCGATTTATAAAACCACTATAATTGGCTTGGGCAGTCCAACCAGCCTCACATTGCGTCGCAAGGGAGTATTTGAATCGAGTCCATTTTCCCCAAAGACACTAGTGGCGGAGAGCTAATTTTCTAAGTTTCCTAGAAATACTTGGGATCCCAGGAGGACACGTAGGCTCGACTTTATAGCACGAACGAGATTTCACTTTTAGTTCCCGTCGATCCGTGATACAGTCCCACCCGAATATATTTCTGCGTGTGAGCCAATGGCGCATGGCCCGACCGTGAAGCAAAGTCACTCAATGCGAACTCCCCTGGAGAAAATGGCGATTGGCCTAGATAGAGAGCAAGCTACAACATCAAATTGAATTAAAATATTGCCGCTATAAACGCCAGCCAGATATTTGCAGATTCATATGCAAGTGAGGACGAGGCTGCAATTCGGTTCGCCGCCGAGACACTCGACAGTTTGCGAAATTCACGTCTTCCGCTTTACGACAACGTAGAAACTTATTAAATTTGGCCGTTCGAAAGAGCCATCGACAGCCACGTTGACGTAGAGCGAAACAGGTGATTTTCGAAATCAGTTAAACGACTGATATCTTTTTCGTGGGAATGTGTTGGACTACGGCGAGGTTTACTTGTCAGGTTAGTGTATAAAAAATTCAAACAAAATATATTTAGTCGAAAAAAGACAATCGTAAAATGATCGAACGGTCAAACACACTTTATAACCAATGGTCCAATATATTTCAGTGGTCGCAATATGACAATCTGAAATATGTCTCGTTTTTAAATCGCATATTTTATCAGTTTTCATCGAGCCACTCACACAGAACATTAACCTAGATGTGCTCAATTTAAAACTAAATCAAGCGTCATTAAGCATTCCACAATTTTACGATTGCTTAATGCAATTTATTATTGGCTATTTTTGTGTTAACGAAAACGCGTGTTCAGCAATAACGGGGAAGACTTAAGTGGAGCTTACATTATCGATTTCACGTTTGCTTCCATTGGAAGTGACATTTTGTGGGCCCCAGACACGCACATGCGACGAAAGATTTCATTTCAGCAAGGTGGAGATTTTGCGACCCCAAACTAAATGACATTTCCATAGAACAAAACGAGCAACGATCGATAATCGATGTTAACGTCAGTTTAGACAGATAGATGTGGCTCGAACAAAAAAAAAGATGGTCGTAAAATCGTGGTTGATGATTATACGATTCACGATACAATACCATTAATGACTTACGAGAGTCTTTCAAATATTTTTCTTAGTCTCGCGCTTCGAGACGCGGGGCAGGATCTCCATAGAAGAAGTAAGCGTCGTCAACATGATATCCCAAATAGCAAGTCAGGTAAATTTTACGTTAGACTTTCATGTTGGTGCGTACCCCTTCCCGCTCAAGGTGTGTATAGATTCCGAAAGATGGTCGTAAAATCGTGGTTGATGATTATACGATTCACGATACAATACCATTAATGACTTACGAGAGTCTTTCAAATATTTTTCTTAGTCTCGCGCTTCGAGACGCGGGGCAGGATCTCCATAGAAGAAGTAAGCGTCGTCAACATGATATCCCAAATAGCAAGTCAGGTAAATTTTACGTTAGACTTTCATGTTGGTGCGTACCCCTTCCCGCTCAAGGTGTGTATAGATTCCGAAAGCATGTCGCAGCCCCGTGGAACGGGATTTAAACCTTCACCGCGAGCAGAACTTGGAGCGCGATGCGCCAGCTATTTATTGATTGAACCGCGACAGCCCCGTTTAACAATAGAAAAAAACCGACAAATTTAAACTGTAGCTGACGAAACAGGTGAGTTAATCAATAGACGAGCGACAACCACTCACCGGTTAAGACCAAGACGAACAGCAGCACCAGCGGAATCAGCAACTCTCGACGCGGGAAATGCATTTTCGGAAAGCGGGAGCAGCAGCACAGCAGATTGGTCGAGCGGATTTTCTTCCGAAATTTTTTCCTTATTTGCGTGTGTGTGTGTGTGTGTGTGTGTGTGTGTGTGGGGTGGCGACCGCAGTCGGAAAATTGCCGCTAAAGGTGAAACATATCACCTTTCGAACGAGTAAAACGAGCGAGTGTTGCGATCTCAGGTCACCCGCAAATCGTGGTTGCGGTTGACGACGTGACGGGTCAAACGTCAAGACACAGTTCCGTTATAAAACGGCAGAAATCTTTCAGTCGGTCGCAGCAACACTTTCCATTAATGAACTATGCAAGAATTGACGTTTTCGAAATTGTCGGAGACACACGATTGAAGAAAAAAAATAATAGAACCGAGCGACCTAGTTCTTATTGAATTCCAATATGTAAACCGACGGCACACACTGAACACACGACGGGTACACAATAACTTATCGAAGGATCAACGCCGTTCACCGTTAACAATTCTTTTGTGTCGTGACGCACTGAGCGATTGTTATTTTTTCTCCTTCGTCGTTGTTGATGTCACTTAGATCCGCATTTCATATTGCGGTTATTGGCATTTGATGAAGAAAAAATGGCACTTCCAAATCTTACACACGTTCGGACTGAGCGAAAAAATTCGGGTAATTAAAATTGACTGGTGAACAAAATATGTGTGTGACCACGAAAATATTTTATTCGCACCGTGATGATGTGCCCACCAGGAGTAGACTCGAGAGTCCCAAAACTCGCGTTCTGGATCCAAATCGGGATCGAGATGGGAAAAAAGCGACGCGTCGTCTGCTCCTGTTCGCGACCGAATGAATCCCACTGCAACACAACTACGGGGAACGGTTCCGCATGAATTCGCTAGCCGCGTGCCACCGATAATTCACTTCACGGAACTGGAATGGTCGTTACTCGTTTTTGGTCGGCTGTGTGAGAAAGAGCGCGAGCGCGAAACGGTTCCCTCGATTCCACATCCAGATCCACTGAACACGCGCGCAGTGTTTGCGTTTGGCAGAGAAGCGAAAAAGCAAGCACACACACGCACAGCAGCAGCCAGGTTCACTGTGTCCACGAGGTTCAGCGCCAGCTGGTGAGCGAATTTTGAATGACGATTGCAACCCCCGGGTTTTCTCTCGCTTCCGCTTGTGCGCGCGCGTCGCTTTATTAGCGGAGAGCGCTAGTGTGTTTTGGCGGGAGGAAGGGAGGAGTGTACAGAGCCAATGTCGAAGATGGGGGGGAGAGCAACCCGAAATCGTGCAAACTCGTTCCACCAATATTCCTCTCTCTCTTTCGATTTTGAGCGCGCTCACACACACCGAGAAATGGAACACAAAACAACGTCAGCGCTCGTGACAAATACTGCATGCAGCATATTCAGCGATGGAACGCGTATTATGGCGCTCTGGAATCGACACAAGGTGGGATCAAAAAGATGCGCGATTTTTTTTAGTCCAATCTTGCTGGTGTCCGAAAAATGATGGTACGTCACACACTCCACACTGATAATTAGCGAGCTAGTATTTCTGTGCGATTTTCTGCTAATTAAAAAAATGCATTTCCTCGACGAAATTTGAAATCTAATGAATTTTTCAAAATAAAAAATGAATAATTAAACGTTTCCCACATGAACAATGAACAACGAGGTGTCACCTAGTCGCAGTAATCAGTTTGGGATTTACGCCGCAACTAGATAATTAAAATAGGCGTCTCTGTTAACCAGACTCCAAATTTGTATAGGGGCACGTATGACCTTGGAAAAAACATTCGTGTAATAATTTAATGTAATTAAGTTAAAATATAGAGCACCTCAGAATGGTCCTGGTCTACCCTGAGGGATTCGGCCATAGTCACCACCTGTCGTGGCGCTGTCTAATGGCAGACATATCGTAATTATTTAAATGTAGCAGTATCAATTATGTAATAGTATCGATGTTAAAAATATTTCAGGCCTTACTTGCTTACAGTAGATGTCTATTTTTATGTCAATGTGCGTCATGCAATGTTGTAGTCGTGACATTCGTATTTTTCAACAAATTGTTAATTACACTTTTCATGCTCTCTGAACTGTAAAATGCTTTATTTAGCAAATGTCATTTTCAAACGGGGACTAGGCAGGTCATAGGTCATAGTACGTGGTACTGATCGAAAAGTGCACACATCAGTGACATTTCTTTCAATTATTCCGGCTAGAGTGAAGGATGCGACCTTACCTTCCGCTATCCCCTTTCAGCCATTGATTTCTACAATTTGTGAACTTGTCAATTTTCGTGCTGCTATATTAAATAGTTGAAATTTGACGTCTAAATATATCATTGTGAATAGTACTCGTGCTCAATTTTCCTACTAACCTGGCTGATATTTAACAAAAAATGTTGCTTAATTAAACGCTATTACAACTTATTTTGCATATAAAAAACAATATTTTCCTAAACTATTTCACAATTCTAAGAAAAAGTAAATGAGAACCAATTTAATAAAAAAATGTAAATGTCATGCCGACAAAATTATTAAATATTTTCCTAAAACATTTCACAATTCTGAGAAAAAGTAAAGGAGAAGCAATTTAATAAAAAAAATGTAAAGATCATGTCGACAAAATTGAAGTTTGGACGTTGACATATGAACAAATTAGATACTTAATGAATTTGTTTCCTCGAAGCTCGATGTGACGATTTTTTTCTTCTCGTCTCATCGAGCCTTTTAATAGTCTTAATTTTCATATGCTAATTATTTCTAAATAATGGAAACCTTTTATTAGCTATATTTTAATTACTCACATGTGTAATCTTAATTTCTCCATCAGTCGTTTAATTTTAATTATCATATGTGGATTAGGGTGCATCATTTTCAACTTAAATAATAATTAATATGTCATAAGACAAATCCTGGACTTTCTAAATGAAGGCTCGTTTGATATGACGAATTGTTCACTGAAATTGGAAAGTGCAACTTTTTATGTTTTTAAAATAGGATATGCGGCGGAAGTCATAGTAGGGTGACAAATCATTGGCTAAATGGGGAAATGCTGCAATCAGAACAGTATCATACGCGATTGCCCAGTTCCACAACTTTTTTATCTGCCCTCGACCGTGGCGCGCGCTTACGAGAGCTATTTAAATAGCGACGCAAGCCGGGTGCCACACGAAATTCACGTAGACATTTTCGTGTGTTCCTCCCCGTTTCCCAAAAGCTCGGCTGCGATGTGCAGCGCAGCAAAGCATTTTATTGATTTTTATATGGTTGAGATCGTTGCCGCTAGACGTGAGTCTAGTCGCCCTGACACTTGCTGCTGCCGGCCCCGGTCTTGAATGCGCTCGAGTTGGCGCTGACAACACCAGCGTACCTTTGGGCGGAATTGATAGTCCCAAACCATTCGATATTAATATATCGATATAGGTCGACTGTTTCAACCAAAGAACTGGAAGGTCTAGAAGAAGCTACTGTACATTGGATAGTATGGCGTACATCCGTTATGCTGTTGTCGTCTCACTAAAGTTCTGAAAGTTTTCACGAAAATATGTCTCAAAAATGAAAGAACGTTGTAGTGTTTGAACAGGACTACTAATTTTCTCACAATTTGAGATTTAAGTTCCTGATAATTGCAACGAAGCACGAAACAAAACTTGAAATATACAAAAAGGTCAATGAACTGGAACTGGTTGCTTGACGATTCGCGAACGATCTCTGGGAGATTCAATTTTTAGAAATTTTTGCAAGCCAGTTGACAATAATAGCAATTCCTTCACTTTTTCCACAATTCGCATTCATCTAAATCACAACTGCCAAAATTCCGTTAAGGGGGTAGTGTGGTTAATTTGCCTTCGTGTAGTTCGGTAATATTCTCTTGAAATCCCGTTTACACACAAATGTAAATTTGGAATGCGAGCTGTCCACGTCTAACACATTTTTTAACGTGCCCCTGAATGCAGCGTTTTATCAGCTACAGTAGTTAGAATAATTTTTATTTGTTAGTGACATTTTTATACAAAAATAAGATTACAACATGAGAATATAGAAATAGTGACTACAACTATTGCCCTTTTATTTTTAAAAGACACTCTGACGCGATCATTTGATTGACGTCAGTTCTGAGATTCCGATCCGACAGATCCGATCAGTTTACTAATTGGATCAGCTGAATTTGAGAATATAGAAAGAGCAAAGCCCGGGGAGTTTGAGAAAGCGTTTGAATAGACAGGGCAGTCACATCCCTAAGAAATAAGATCGCCACGCGAGAGAGCTGATAGCTTATGGTGGTGACACCCAAATAGAATGAAAACTTTGGCTCAAGACACCGGCGTATGTGGCGCATGCGCGATGACGTCAGTAATACGAGGTGGGCAAGTTCAACATGACAAATGCCATTGCTCCCCATAATATAGGTATATTGCCTCTCGAGACCTCGTGTACACCGATGGAACCACCAAGTAACCCGGTCATATTGTCCCACTGCCTACTAATAATTAATAACATGTACGGGCCTGTATCACCAATTTTGGCTGTCGTCATTTGATGTAATTTTTTATTTTAATTTGGAAAAGTTCACATGTTTCTGGAACAACGTTGACTAGTAGGTAGGGGGGTGTACCGGGTCTCTGGAGAATATAAATATATATCTAATACGCGACCGACTGCGCCGGAGACGTATAGGCGACTGCCGTACTACTTAATCCGTGAACACGTTGACGGGAGGGACTCTGAAAGGGGGAGGCGGCCATTCCTGTACGTTTTTCTCCCTTCGCGTATCATGGGTGACTTTGGTGACAGATGGGAGAAAGAGAGCCGAGTGAGACCTGGCTGGGGCGGAAGAGAACACTCGTCAGCGTGGGGTGCTGACAGCCGATTGAATGGATGTTAAGACATTGTGCGCGGACGCAAGAACCACTTAAGATCGCGAGATGACAAAATGGAGGCGGGGGTGGCGTTGGTGGTAGTGGCGCTGCGTGGCGTTTATAGGCCCCGGTGCGCGCGGGGCAGGGCCAACACGAGAAAAAAGGTTTTTTTGTGAGAGTGAAATGGTGACGACAGTAGAGAGAGGGGGGAAAGGTGAAGGTTAGAAGTTAGATACGACTGAGAGAGAAAGAGGAATACATACTAAAAAAATGTATATCTTCCTAAGACTCAATGTTCACCCGATAGATCCTGTCGGACACTAAGGACTTCAGTGGATTTTCGAATTCAGCCATCAAACAAAATATTCAAAACAATTTGTAAGGTCACTTAAATAAAGCGCTTTTATTTGTAAATAAGGTTTCATGCCAATCACAATTTGGCTTATGGCTCGCCTGAAATAATTATTTCAATTAATGTTAATTTTAAGGATTTAATTATTTTATTTTTAAATGGAATTTAAGTGGTTGAATTTGTATTAAAAAATCCATACTAAACTTACTCATTCGAATAGATTCAAAATTAACATTTCATTTTTTTTTATTGTATGCCTAATATATTCAAGTTATAATAATCTGTTAAGTACCCATTAAGACTCGGAATATTTTTACACATCTATGCCTTCTAGGGATAACAATCTGACGTTTGAAACAAGATCATGGTTTTTAAAATGTGATTCCCGGAGGGTGAGGGTTCCAGGAGCATTCACAAAAAAGGGGAATAAGAAGAGCGTGATGGTTAAAGACATGGTTCGAAAGTGATGGAAACACAGAAAAATACGTTAAAAAAAAGAAAATACCGAAGTGAAATGACGAAGGGCATGTGTGGAAAAATGTAAAACAGGTTTGCGAAGACGAGTAAAAATGTAGAATGACACGAATGACTGATACCCCATACAAGAAGTGTTATAAAGGAAACAGACCAGAGTCTTATACTCTTCTGCGTTTTTCTGCGACAATTTTTTTTACATGGTAAACATGTGGCGTCATCTAGTTACTGTAATGGGAACTCCAAAGTTATACAGAGTTTGTATATAAAGGCTCTGAAAGAGACGTAGGGTTGATGTGTGGGGGCTGTTAGATAGTTCAAAAAAATTATATCGTGTATGGATAGGCGAAAGTAATAAGGCAGACGACAACTGCTAGAAGGGGATCAGGGTATAGACGTTAGTTAGGGGGTACGATGCTAGACGCTGCCTGCTCGTCCTTGCGTGTAACAGGATTTCCATCATAAGGTAAACATGGAACCAAAAAACGGTCTACCAGATAGTTCGGAGGGTGCCGTCGGCGGAACCACGAGGGTGGCATACTCTTAAGTGGGGGGACACCAGATATTGAGAAAACAGCTGTGGACTAGACAGACTAAATATACGTACTGTATACTCTTAAATTATTAGATTATTTTGACCCACAAATGTTGTCAACACATCTTGTTGAAAAACATTGTCTAACTTCTGTTTTTTCAACGTATTTTACGAATATCCCAGATTTCGGAGAAAAAGATCAAGCTGTGGATTTAAGCAAAAGCGCAAAGCAAAAGCAAAAATGTTTTTTCATAGCATAACACAATTATTCCATCATTAAATAGTATTAAATTATAATCCATAAACCTGTGGAATTACATTTTAACTATAGATTAGAATCGACATTAGCTGCTGAACCTCAATCGATTTTGTGGTCAACCGAAAAATATCAATTCAAGTCATATTATTGGAATAACGATCGTAATGGGGAATAAGAAAATTATTCGAATGGAAAAGTAAATGTAGTTTTAAAAAACCTCACGATTGATCGTTGACGGCAATTTTCAAATTACAATCGCTGGGTGCATTTGCTTGCTCTGGTGGCCAGTCAATAAGTGAAAGAGGAGGGGGAGGAGTTTACTGGACGTCAGCCTTTGCTTGCTATTTCGATGCTGGTCGGATAAATCAACATACCTAAGGTCTGCATGTTGGTGCTATCTAGAGTTTAAAGCAAGGCCATGCCAAATTGCTATGCAATTAAATACGTCGGCTTGAATTTCGAAATGCAGAAGTACTTAAGTAACCCCATTAAGAAAGGTGCATCTTTATTATTCCTCGTTATTCCATTATGATGATACCTGGGATCGTGTCGAACATTTCACAACAGCACTGCCACGAACTATTTGAACTTTAAAAATTGAGATGCCCGCCGAGAAACCAATCCGACTTCCACTAACCCAATTCAAAAATGTAAAAATAAAGAAAATTCAAATTACCCTACCGAGTATTCGGAGCGCCACAGTTTGCCAGTAGAATTTCGTTTCCACTGTATAATATAACCCTTTTCGGGAGCCTATTTATAGTCCTTTGGCGAATACAGGCTGATTACCACCAAAAAGACTCTGGTGTAATAACGTGAGTTGTTTGCCAAGCATGCGAATGTCTATATGCTAATGTCGTTAATTACATTTAGATTGGGGGTTGTGCCGCCCTCGCTGGCGGAGAAGTTGTAGAATGGAAGGGCTCTCTATCTCGCCATGCAAATGCGCTCTACCGTCAATCCTATAGAGCATCTCGACGATATTTTTTCCACCCGCTTTTCAGCGTGTCTTGTTCTTCATCTCCAGTCCCACCACGCGTTTTCTATGTATGCATATGTGTGTGTGTGTGTGTTGAGAGATATGCACACGTCAGCATTCGTCTTCGCATTAAATATTAAAAACAGAAGCATCTGCCATGCGGCACCGAGCAAAGAAAAAAGAAATATATATATAAATATGAGGGGAAATCCAACGTCAAAAAATCGAATATGTTCTTGAACACCGAAGAGCTCCCCTCCCCCATCTACGTACCCTCTCTACGCGTGTTC
The DNA here is from genome assembly GCA_034698785.1 of Mycogona germanica. Classification (NCBI taxonomy): domain Eukaryota; kingdom Metazoa; phylum Arthropoda; class Diplopoda; order Chordeumatida; family Chordeumatidae; genus Mycogona; species Mycogona germanica. Next base: position 33,744 of record JAQGBY010000807.1, read on the forward strand.
ATACGCGCGGAAATGCCCGAGTCGAAGAACAAACGCTTGGTTTTATCGGTCGGATCCTCTCTTTCCGACATTCCGTAGGACCAACGAACGGAACGACACTAGCGACGAATGTGTTACAGTCTTGTAAGGAATTTGATTCGCGGATCTATTTTTCGTTCATGAAAAATAGTTCCGTTATCTAATTTGCTTAACCTATTTTTTAAAAACAGTATTGCGATTTTGCAATGGTACAATTAAAGAAAAAGTAAATTAATGGAGATAGGCTCCGATTTTGTTTCCTTCAATGTCGAATTAAATTATTAAACACATATTGTAAAGTAAATTTCGTATAAAATTCGTTCGAGTTTACGATGGAATGGATTGGTTATTCGTGTACTGTAACAGCAAATTCAATCTTCCTATACATTTTTAAGTTTCAATTGAGCAGACATTTTTTCTTTTCAAGAGAGGCTAAATACAGAGGATTCTGTAATACAGATCTAGTATAGAAAATGAATGCACTATATTACATTATAGGTTTAGTATTATTTAAAAAAGTTATGTAATAAAAAGTTGAACTCATTTATTGAGTCATCCTCATAGAAATATGAATTAAAATTTAGTTTAATTAAATGTATAAACATATTGCGTGTGCGGCTTTTAAACATGACGCTTAGACGCAATTTTTCTCGAAATTCTTATAATTAATGATTTTTAAATTTAATTACTCCCTGCATATATGCATTCATTTCAGAAAATTTAGACTTACGTTGGCTTAAGTTGTCATATTTCTTATGCATCACCCTCTTTACAAAAAATTATATCTTAAAAAATGAAATTGCTTTCAGATCAGCTGTACACACTTCAGAAGAAGTGTGTGTGCGGCACGTTGGGATATCCATAAGGAACGATGCCTCTTTCTTAAACCCGATCATGGATCACGCGAGTACAACCGCACAACAGTCGGTCTATCTTTGGCGGTGTATATTTTTTTAAGACTCCAAAAAAGGTGAAAAAACCTTATCTGCATTTACATTACTAAAAAGTGCTTACAAATACTCGTTATGCGCGACGGTGCCCCTGTATATATATATATGCGTCTGTCTGCGCCTTCTTACATTTTCTATTCTCTTAGCGTAGACCCTCCCTTCAAAAATACCTCACATCCACCAGACATGCAGTACAGTATATATACAGAATATATATATTCGTTATTCACGTATATACAGTATACTGTACTGCATTCAGACAATTTCATCTAATACGCCCATGTGATTGTTTGACTGTAGAAATTAGCATACGTTTCCAGATTAGCATAGAAGTTGGCATAATGGCAAAATAGTTTTGCGTTCTGGTGATGAAAAAAATAAAATAACAGTCAGGAGGAGAAAACATTCAACGAGTTACTGCATCTTCGCCATGTCTCCGCTCCATTCAACTAAGTAATTGGCACCATCTCAAAACTAGCGTTGCTGACGCTTGATGTCTGCGGGTCTCCACTGTAAGACAGGCGGATGATAGAAGAGACAATGGGGAACATTTCTTAAAAATAAACATTTGTCTAATACGCTAGCTGCTGTTGTCGCTGCACTTGTATAGATCCTGGCTCACCTTGTCAGACTGTGCTGAATCGGGGGCGACGCTTTAAAAATGATGATCATCTCGTCAACATGTTTAAGTGAAACAAGTTACATTATTATTACTCTGTACTTTTCATGACTGCAGCTCTGCCAAATTTTTCTCTCCACTTTCCTTCAAAAATGTCCGATGAGTGAACCAATTTAGAATAATCCACCGCTCTTCTGATTTAACCACTAGATGTTAACTGGAGAGCATAATGAAGGCGAGGATCGCGTTTAATAATTAGCATCCGCTACCACAGATTGGGCTGGCCTGATATTTCCTGAGCTCCTATTGAAAAACTTGTTAGAAGAAAGCAACGCAGCATCACACATCCTGCAATGTGCGCCCGACTTTAGATACACATTTGCGTTCTACTGACAGATGAGAGATGCGCTTCTTTGCAAATCTTTTGAAACAAAAGCGGGTCTCTTCTTAGAACTGCGCATTGCATGACAATTAACTCTTTTGTTGCTTTACGCCAATAGGGTGTCCCCGTTGTCAAAACCGTCCCGTTACATGTTTTGTGCATGAGCGAGAACCGGTAGTCTCTTATTTTTTAAGTACGTTGTTGACGTGAGAGTTAGTCTAGCTGCGAAGCTCACTAACTGCCTTGAAATGTTTTTTCTTCTTCAAATAATAAAATAACTTAGAAATTACCTCGCCATAAGCTTAAACATTAGAATGTTATGAGGTATTCTTAAAACAAAAGAAATATTTCACCAGCCATAACAGGAATTAATTAAATTGCACATGTAACTTTTGCTAAATGTTAATGTTTCCATGAAAATAGCATTTACTCTAGGTAACATTAAAGTTATACTCATACATGCGATCACATTACATGGTTTCACTACCGCAGCGAATGGGATTTACAACGACCTGCTGTGTGCTTAATGGATGACTCGCAATTGCCTACTCGTCTTGGTGGATGACCCGCATGTTGAAATCCCAGAACCAAACCCCCGCCTCAACCCAACACAAACTCCAGAAGTATTTCATACGTCGTAGAACACTTTAAAATACTCTAAAATGTCTAGCTCGTCTCTCCAGAGTTCCAGCTATTCACCATTTCAAAGATCAATGAATGTTTGTTTTCAAAAATTATAAAATACGGCCGTCTCTAAGTTTACTGATTGATTAAGGTTCAAAATGTCAAAGCATTCGGTTAATGTTTATCTGATAATATTTGAATCGATGTGTCCATCATTTAAAACCACGTATAGGTATTTAAGGCGTGGTTAACAAATGACTCAAACATAATGACATTAAATCCTATATTATAAAACTAAGAATTGGATTTTGGTGTTCGGAGCAAAATTTCAGAACGGCTCAATGAAATCGCAT
>JAQGBY010000808.1:0-36688 GCA_034698785.1 Mycogona germanica
TTACTTCCATTCCGAAGGAAGGCGTGCGTAGGAATTTCTCTCGCCCGAAAAATTCCAGAGGTCTCGGTCGGGAATAAATGAAAGATACCTGAAATCCATGTTCTTTATTGAAAATAGATATTCGTGGAACTGCTTGTTGACTTCTGTTAACGAATTGTAAACACATTTAAATAGGTGCTAAACTATTCTTGGATAGTGCAAATAGTGTGACGTTAAAATCTAAAGTGTAGCTTGTACTAGCCTTTATTTTACCACCACATGCAAGCACAGGTGAAGTGAAATGCCACGTAATCATCCCACCTTTTTTCACTGCACGATCGTTTTTGTGGTCCGCCGCGAATTTTAAGAGTCCCGCCGGCATAAGTGGACTCCAGGGGGGGGGATAGGTTTGCCGTACGAGCAGTAGAATTTCCCTTTGCCAATAAAATGGATTAGCTCTGTCTCCCGAGCCCCGGCTCCCCCCCGACCCACCCAGACCCACGCGGAGACGCCCAGAATTTTTGGCAGTCTTCCCGGATCTATTTTGCCAAAGATCTCGTCGTGGTTGTCCCGTCGACGTCGTTCCTTGTTTTTTTCTTCTTTGGGGGTTGTTGTATGCATGTTGCATACACATGTATATTTAGAGAGAGAACGCGAATTCGAACGATTTTCCGCGCTTCTCTGCATTCCGACATTTTTCTGAGCAGACCTTTATGTATATTTAGAGACGTAATTTGACACGTTTTCAACCGGAGACTCGTTCAAGTTTTGCAACATGCCGGGTCGACGTTACAGGGTGGCCTAGAATTCTTTACGATCTGTCATAATTTTGCACAGTACTGGTTGAAACGCCCTTGCCATACCAGTAACCGTTTTTCTATTCTGCAATATAGTATCATTTAACTGCGCCTAGCCCTTCACTTTGCAATCCTGAGTGCTGATATAAACGCTCTACCCAGTTATTTTTTTAAAAAAATATATTCACTGTAGTGTAATATCGCTACATGAAATTATGTACCCCTCTTGGTGATTAGGCTCTATGTGAGGGTCACATTTTCACCAGAACCCCGGGATCGAATAATCGAGACCCCGCGCCGGGAATCGAACCCGGGACCGCCGAGCCACAGTCAGTCGCTAAACCAACTGGGGCTACGACGCGTCGTACTAGAGCAAAAAGTAAGCATTTGGTTAGTACAACTTTATAAATATAGGTGGTGCTTGTGTGGTGCTTGTAGGACAGTTCGTGTCCATGCTAATTAAGCTAATATTGCGGCCCTGAGAAGGACGACGTCTCCGCCGTCGTTCACCTCACCGCTTCCACTGCACCACCTTCTCTTATCTCACCAATGAAACGCGTGGGATTTTTCAAGTCGTCTTCTGATGTGACTGGAGATGAAGTCAAGTCGTGCCGTGTGTTGGGACAGAGATTATCCTCCGCCGTATGTGCACCGTAAAGGTGGGCGTGGCTCTTCGCAGCAAAACGACGATTGCTACGCGGTGGGGATGTTGGCTGTGTCGATTTTAGCGTACGAGATTTGCCTGCACGATAGGTTTTTTTGTTCCAAGTGTTGTGGATCCAATTTGTTGACGCAGCCCGAGATGCGGTTTCGTCTCTTGGAATATATATGTAAATTTCTCGTCATCCATGTTCCACCCGTCAGGGCGTGTTTGTGTAATATGATGTCGCCAGCTTGTTATAATAAAAAAAACAGGAGAGATAAAAAATAACTTAATTACTTGGTGAATCCTCATAAAAAATGCAGTTGTAGACTTTTGCTCCAAATTCTCAGGTCATAAAGTGATGCTCTTGGTGGTGCATGATGATGGGGGCGAGAGAGGAAACTGCGAATAATCCACCTGAGATCCACCGGAGCTCGTGCGAATTAAATTTAGGAACGACATCGATTAATAGCTTAACTAATCGTGATAATTGAAAGATGGAGGAATAAAGCCTATTAATCGCTGTCGTGTATTGAGATTGTAATAAATAGTAGAAGACCATTTTTTAAAACGTATTTTATCCTAATTAAATATTGTAATAAAGATGGTGTCCTCCCCTCCTCCATGTACTCGACTTCGGTTTGTGGGGGGAAGGGGGATGGTCTTGGGAAGATATATCTGCGGAGATTGTTTCTTGTTTCCGCCCCTCACTAATTAAGAGTCCCGTCAATAAAACGTTGAATTGCCCGTCGTGCATTTCTTTAATTTATTCGGATTGGTGCCCTGTTCTTATGTTGTGGCGAGTCCTATATATTTTTTTTTATTTCAATGTTTATTTATCTTCAACAGTTGTCATTGGTGAGGAGGAGGAGGACGAAGGGCGGGTTGCCGGGTGTGGGATTTGCACTCGCCGATTCTGAAGACGCGTGGGCCTCCCCTAATTGGAGGTCGTAGCTCCCGTTCGCGATTTTATTTACTTGTTAGATTTATATTATTGTTGTCCTCGGAATTTTATTAGCCATCTCGCATGAAAATGGCGGACGAAAAACCCACTTGGTTAGGCTTATCGTAATTGAAAAGAAAAACACGAACGGTGAGCGTGGATCTTTTTGTAGAGACTTAATCTTTCACATTTTTATTTTGTTGAGATTAAAGTATAATTCTGTAGTTGATATTGAATAAAAGCTTGTTGTACAGGTTGTACAGGTCTTGTTGTTGGTGTAGATCATCACATTACCCCGAAGCGTGCAGAGATTACATGCACATGATTTGTACAGTAGTTGCATGACGTCTGCCTATTTTTGCTTTCGTAAGAGCAATAGTTCACAGTTGTGTGTTTCAAAAGTGGTCAGTGACCAAACCGATAGTGGTGGTCAGCAATGACACGTAATTTCAAAAGCAGTTGTACGAAAAAAAAGGATTGTTATCATGGTAAATATTGGATTATGGCATTTTATTGTCATGTTGACAGTCATTTAATCTACACGCTGTGAAATAAATGCATTCGCTCGACTGCCAAATTAAGTTTTCGCGCACCATAAACCGCTCACTCTCTTGTCTATTTTAGTCAACAAGTCATTATTTTTATGCTGACAGTAACACAATGGCCTAGCCTAGCCGGCTGTCGTCAGCAGATATCGTCCACTATTGTTTCGCGATTCTTTTGTTCGTCTAAATAGGAGGATAACCGGACACTGTCAATTTCATTTTTGGACCTCTTGTCGTCTATTTCTGTTTATTAAATTGGCACCGCTAATCGAGTGCTTTTTTGGAATTAGCACTTCAATGGGCCGGACTAGTGATTTTTGTGAAACGGTGGCGATCTGAATAGTGTTCGCCGGCGCCGCATTAATATTTATCGAGTGAAAGTGGGTTAAAATCGTCCGCCGTGTACGCCATTTTTAAAAAGCCATGCTTTGTGTTCGACTACTAGGACTGTTCTAGTTGAGCAATGATGCGCAGACATTTCGCCGCACGAAAATTAATTGTTTGACTGAAAATCCTGTAGAAACATTTAAACAGATATAATTTATGACTTTTTAGAACCAAAATATGACAAACACATTTTTTTTTAAATTTTAGATTTAGGTATATCGTATTTCCAAGATGAGGTTGTGCGACCCACTATTGGGTTTCTTCTGCTGTGCATGTGAGCATGCCAGCTGCTGCGTGGCATCGATTCCACAAGTTTTCATTTTCGAATTTTAGCCTGAATCTGTTCGCTGAACGTTTTTATGTTCTGATTCTTTCTATTTACCGAATCTTCCGCATTGTTCTGGCAGTCTTCCTAGTACATGAAATTGAGTCGCCAGGTTCAAGGCGGTCGAACCATCAAAGATATATTTGGAACAACTACATGGTTTGGCATGAATAAGACTTTTGTCATCCCCTTTTCTTTTCCACATTACATGCTGATTGGCTCGATTCGATTTCTATCCGCAGTGGTTTCCAACCAATGCAACGCTACCAATCAGAAGTAGCAACATCATTTGTATTATCAATTCACCCAGTTCCATTGAATTTTCTATATCTTTTGTAAAAATGTATGGAAACGTGTTATCTTGTGACGTCATATTCCGCTAATAACCCGTGACAACTTAAATATCTGATAATGACCTGCTGCCGCGATTTTGGTGCGATTAAATATAAATTTGCCTTCACAATCGTGTGTCGAATGACTCCGGGATATCGTGTTAATAGTCAATAGATAGGGCTGTAAAATCCGTATCATGTTGCATTTCTGAGGCGATATTCGAGTGTTTACGCCGTTTTTTTTCTTCCTGTCTTAGCCTTGAAATGTGCAGATTACAGGCCTCCGCCTGTTTACAGTAGTGTGGATAAAATATTTACAATATGTTGGATTCGCACCTTGAATTTGATCCATACACGCATCGCCTCTGTTGGTTCAACATGCCGCGGGTGTTGCACAGAGCACAAACATCGTTTAGGCCTACAATGATCGCCAATATATTAATGCTGGTGTGAGACAACGATATTGTTGCACTAGATGATGGATTGAGGAATTCACCGTGTACACGTGCAACAAGGGTGTCTTCGATAACAGATATGTTGTATCCTCTTATCTTGATTGCAATTTGAATTTGTGAAATATGATATCTGAAGCTGCTGCTGCTGAAGGATTTTGAATGGCCGGAGGGAGATTTTGGTCTCTGTATTTATGTTTGCGACCTGGATTTCAACCTTTCACAAATTTGCGGTACCTACGTGCGCCACACCGGCTCGCGGTTTTCCCCTGACCCAGTTTTGATTGGATGTTTGCATGTACGTGTGCAGGAACTTCCGGTCTTTGAGTTTGTGATGACGGCGGCGTTGCAGGTTGGAAGCACGGTTGACGGGAAATCGATTTTGCTGTTTTTGGAGCAATTTTAGTTTGCGCTTATTTGGTGTCTGACCACAAAAACGGGTTTATTGTGGCTAGCTGGTTTTTCCATAACAACCAGGGTCTTGACTCAGAAAATCTTTTCAAAAGTTGTGCATTTTTAGTACCATAATTTCTCTTTTTTAAATAATGAGAATAGGACGTCTTGAATATATATAATGTTATGCCCTGGACAGCGCCTGGCGAAAAAGACTGAACATGTCCAGGGCACAACTTGCTATTTATTATTAATTTCTTTTGCCTGTGGTACGTGTGTAACATCACTTAAGATGTGAACTAGTTGTAATGATGTGCGTGGGCAACTTTCTAAAGTTCATTTACAGTTAATTGGAACTATATTTGAACAGGTTGCCTATGAACTTCGGAATGAGTCGATTCGGATTTTCTGATACGATCTTTGAGCAGTCAGAGTAACTGTTGAAAGAATATCTGTATTTAGATTTATAGCATGCTCTGCGTCTGTAATGGTTGTGTAATGTACTGTAGAAACATGTTTCTTGCGTCTGTATTGTCGGACCGAATTTCGTTTCCTTTTGATTATTCCGATTAAGCACGCTTTAATTTACGTCATTGTATTAGGAATGACGTAAGTGTTGCGATTAGAGACGCCTGTCATCTCTCTCTCGGATGTCCGAGCCGAAATACACTTTAGATCATTTAAAGGTTTAAATCTGTCAGCTAAAGTTCAGGTTACTAACACAGGATACAGTAGGGAGCTTCATATTCGAATAATTTAATAACGTATCAAACGTTTGTATCATTTGGTTGCTCAAATCCATTAATTTTTTCCGAGTGTTCTATTTCGCATTATTGCTTTCGCCTAACACTTTCAGGGATAAATTGGTGGCCGAGGCGAAGGAAGTATAGAAGAAAAAGATATTCATACAAATGCCAGCCATGTATATTGTCTACGGCTGATGTGGTCAATGTCAAGTAGACATTAAGATGCAAAGTCTGCAGAAATTGGAAGTGACTGCATGCAGCTTTTTCCTCGTATGTGGTCAGGCGTTGGTCGTGAAGCCGACGAGAACTTACAAATTTAGTGTGCCATAAAGATTTCTGTGTACCGGGGAGCGCTTGTGCCTCAATCACACATTGTACTCGAGCATATCAAATAAAAAGCGAGATTTGTGTAGGCGTTCTGTGGAAAAGGAATAATTTGCGTCTCTGCAGTAGGTCTACGAAACACCGGGAGGCGACTCACTCTCCTTTTGAAAAGAGGCTGGAGTCTACTTTTCAGTCAATGATGTCGATCGGACGTTTTGAGTGGTCAGCCCCCTTAATATAGAAAGTCCCCCCGCAGTTGGTATAATAATAATATCGTAAGTCTTGGAAGTTTGCAATGTGAGATTGTGTTATACAATTTTGCAACGTTCGTTATTACGCTGCGCAAATGTCAGATGCCGAGCGGCATAGCAATTTAATTCTGTACAGTTGCTTAATAAAATCTGTCTGAAACGCGTCATACGAGTCCAGTGTGAACCGAAAGATGTGATGTTTGTGTTGGGCAGTGGATAACTGCATATTCATTGATGATCACGTTCGCAACTCGAAATCTTCAGTTTAGATTTAAGGTGAAGTAGAGGTGAACATAGAAACAGGGGAGGGGGAATCCTAATAAATCAAAATTGACCCTCATAGACAAGGAATTACTTAAAGTGGCGTGAGAGTTGACGTGAAATAATTGATCCAGCCGACCCACGATTCACATGCGCCTTGCGATCTGATGTGGGTTTTTTTTACCACAAGATGGTCAGCCGATCATGCGATGTATACGCCCACTCGTCCATTACTACTCCACAGGTATGTGCTAGTCTAATTGTTTATTACTGCAGATAAGAAACCAATAAAACCCTGCGGACGAGAAATTAGAAGTAGTAGTGGTGTGGTGGAAGTGGTGGTGGTGCGTGTTATTGTTGTAGTGTCGACCAAATTCTAGATACATTATTTCTTTCCCGATCCTAAGTATTCGCCTAATTCTAATTTATGGTCTGCGCCCACGTTTGGAATTAATTGCGCATGAGTCAAGTGGTTGTGTGCAGGGTGCCTGTATGATCAAAATGCCTATAAAAATGTTGTCACACTCTAGAGTGCTCCTATTTTAAAATGTACGTTAAGAAGGCTTACCAGCTTTGTCAGCCTCAAAGTGTCAGGGTGAGAAATGAGCTCGAGATTGGGCGAATTTTGTCTTAGAGATCACAAAACCTGACAAGCAGTAGATGGGATTACTATTCGATAGTCAAACGCAACCCTCTCTCTCCAGCATGTTGGACTTTTCCCAACTCATTTGAGAGTGAGACTAAAGTTGCAGGTCTATAATTTGGATCGATTAGTTAAAACAGAGATCAAAGTGCCAAACGCAATCTAACTGAAGCACGCTTACAAGTGTGATAAGGCTAAAACCTCAGTGTCTTGCTCTAGAAACCTTAAAATTATTGTTTAAAAATATTTTGATTTATTAAATCTTGAAAACTATTCACGATAAAAGCCACTTCTAATGTCACTTATCACGCCTTGGTCCAGGCTACTCTTTTAATTTCTTAATAAACCACGTCATGATCAGCACCTTGAACATCGTAATATCGAGAAAGCGTTTTGAATGGAGTGGGCTGGTCCCGAGTCCAGTGACCGTTTGCACCCAATTTCGTGCTCTGATTGAGTCTTTCAAATTATTTTTCTGGCTGATTATAGGGCATTCTACGAACGAAGTCCTGTTCAGTAGTTGATTGCACCCGTTGCTATACAGGCTCTTGGAAAACAGGCACATTGTGTCCAGGTGTGTTGCGCTTTGTCGCACACAATGTGGCGCGAGCCAGTGTTTCTATGGTAACTTTTTAAGCGTCCAACTTTCTCCTCCCAAGATTTGAGCTCCAGATCACGCGCGGCCTTGAGATTAAGATTTGGGGGCCCCACCTCAACCCCTCCCCTCCTCCCTCCCACCACACAATTCACCACCACCACCACCCTCTCTGTTCCCTCCCTGCTCGCATTAATTTGCGAATCTATTGCAATAATAAGAAGCCTCGTAATAAATAATCAAGTGTTGCTGGTGATAGTCTGTTTAACGATCGAACACCGCGCCGAGCAACAAGCACTCTTGGCCACCATTGTCTTCGCGGGTATTACAGGGTTATTTCGTGAATTTGCTTATACTTAATTTTCAAGAAATATTATAGATGTTATTATGTAGCAGAATACACTTGTGTAGCTAGCTCACCATGTCCGTTCAACATGAGGTACTTCAGTCTATTTTAATCATTTTTTTTAAAATATGAGCATACTTAAAAACTATTTTCTTCTGTGAAGTTTATAATTCACCGTGGCACGTACAAAATTGGAAATGTATTGCATTTTATTACAACATATTTTTACTGAGCAATCCCAGAGGTCTAGTTTAAAAATTTAAAAGAAAAGAAAGAAAGCGTATTTAATTATGCGAGCGAGACAATCCAGTTTTCCATCTAGGTTGTTAGTTACCCTTCATTAAAAAAGATATAGTCGTAACCTGATTTTAAAAATAAATAATTATATGAATCATATGTTCTCGTTGTAGAACTGGCCTATATAATATTTCTGAAACATCGGTGGCGGTCTCATTGTGGTCGAAAATCATTGAAGTTTCCACTTTATTACAGTATTGTCTTCGGTACGATTCGCTCGGTTGCCCGAATGTAAGCCCCCTTCCCCCCACCCCAATAATTTATGGTATACTGGCACCCAAATACATTACCCCCATCCACCCAACCACTCTACAGTGGCCATTTATGTTATGTTGCACTCCCACATACTCGTACATCGCCCACCGTCTGTCCTAATAGCTCACTGTTTTGGCGCCAGGCGATCCTGTGTTGTGGCGATGGCTACCTGCGATAAATATGTCGGGAGTTTTTCGGAGGTGTTCGGCCATTACGTTTATTCAAATAAATTGCGTTGGCTTTCAGCCACTGCCATTCCATATGCATTATGCATTGGTTTGTAAAACGCTTTTTCTGTTTCTTATTCAGAAATTGGCCGTGTAGTATAATTTGGGCGGTCGCAGGTTCGAATCCCCTGAGTGCGGCGATGCCGGAATTTTAGTTTTCAACCCACGATTCGTCTCCCAGATAAAATTCGTTTAGGAATTCAATGCCATTCTTGTACTGTATAAGGCAGATATTTAAAAATATGTTTTTCTCATCTTGTTTTTTAAGCTCCTTGATAGTCGAACAAAGATTGATTGATGTTATCTATTATATCAGCATCTAACCATATTTTTGTTCCTCTTTCTTATTTATTTTCTAAGTTTGAATAGGGTTTCATTTTTGTGGCCGACACCAGAATCAATGTCTTGTTGGCAATTGGATCGTGGTATTGGTGGAGTCATGCTTCAATAGCGATTCGATTAACAACGTCGGTGATTTAAAACTTAATTGTGGCGTGGTGTACAACACAATGACGTGGACGTTTCTCGATTAACCATTAACGTCATCACGATAATTATGTTGCGTAACATTAAATGAAATCGGCATTTTTTTTTGCCAATAGTCAGCAGAACACTGGTGGTGATGGTGATGGTGGTACAGGGCGAGACCGAAGTACGATTTTAAAATGCAATCAGTTGTTCACCCTCCTCCTCCGCCCTCCAAATAGCGGCTCCCGCCCAATTTCGTTTAGATCATTACGGGAGAGTACATTACCGACGTCCTGTGTGATTAGATGCCCCCCTGCCCCCAGCTTCCCCCCACCCCCACTTTAACGAAGGTGAATTCACGGTCAGGTTAATTGTCCTCCTGCGACCCCCGTGTCTCTACCTTCAGGTGAACTTATAAACTTAACTTCACACTTAACTTCGTTATGTTGTGTTGCAGTGGAAGTTTTTTAAAGCGAGTTAGTAGTTCCATATAAACATATGCGGTAAAATGCAAACGAAAATGCAACGCCAAGCTCAGTTTTTGAGAAAATTGTTCACCATCACAATTATTTCTGATTCTGCCTATTAATGTTCCGAGGGTCTCTGGAAGATGTTATGTATTTTGCTTTCGCTTCGTGCCATAACAATGGCCGGCGTTTAAACACGCATTTTGGCTAATTTTCATTGGCTATTGTGTTGCTCTTGTTGGAGGTGGAACCTGGGAATTAAGCCAGGGATTGTTAGCCCGGCGAGAGATGGGTACAGACCCGAACTTGTAATTGCGATGAGGGGGAGGGGTTTGTACAGCCGGATCGAATACGAGCGTATAAACAGTTCACCATTGATAGGTAATAGTCGGCGGCGGGTTCAGCCTAAACCCAACGAGAGGACGTGAAATCGAAGGACGTTTTTTGTGGCAATATCGTTCCGAAAAATGTCCGTGGCAAATTCAGCTAAGTGCATTATATGTCCGATAGTATCACATTTTATCTCTGGACTCTTTGAATTCGATGTCGGAGGATAATATATGAACTGGTAACTCCAGAATATCTATATGGGTGTCACTTTCGAGTTCGTTATCTCTGTGTGTACATGTAGTGGATGCACGCGCCTCCAAAACATTACAATTCGAATTTGATAAACTCAATTATTGAACACCTTGAAATTGTATCTGCGGCAAATATTGACGTTGTCATCATGGCGCGATCAGGATATTATCCGATGCTGGATGATGAAGGTCGATTGCGTGTTGTTCCCTGCGGTAAAAATTGAAAATAATTAAATTGTTTATTGGTAAAGAAACACGCACCTTCTCAGTGGTACCGACAAATGGGACATACGAGAAAAACTTCAGAAGAAATTAACTTTGAATGGGTTTAGAACCAACTCAAAAATTGTAATACTCATCGAAAATGAGTGAACTGTTTGATCCCCCTAGTCCTCGTATTATTGTGAAAATGTAATTGGTAATAACTAAACTATTTCATGTTGCATTCAAATGTATAAATAAGTACACCTGTACGCGTTTATGATTTTGTCTTGTAGGACGAGCTGTGTTTGTGTGTGCAGATCGTGCTCTTTTCCCATCTTGATATGCAGTGCGCATGCCCGAAGTGGTTTATGTGCGCTCTTATGAGAGCCACGTAGCCTTCATGTAAATCTGGCGTTCCAATGGTGCGAATCCGTTACTGCAACGTTTCTATACAATCCGCCCTATCAATAAAAATGCCAAGAGCGCCATTCAATTCCCATGGTAGCCTGATTTATTATTATTGTCTCGTCTACGCTCAACGAGATGCAGTTTGCTAACGCATTATTTCTATAGGCCTCTGGTACCTGGGCCGTAGCTTTTGAGTCGACGGCAGGCCAACCTCAAATCAACATGGTTGCGACAAAACAATCCAAGTCAGTAACAAGTAACACTAAACAAGTAAGCGCCATCTATGAATGTTCGCAAGAGTTTCTTCAGAATTTACTGAATTTACTGAAAACAAATTGGTATCAAATAGGGTCTTTAGAGTGAATGGTGTCCGATTGAGTCCCACATATACTAACTAGTTAGTTATCATATTATTCTGTTTTGATCTAGCAGACGTGAATTTGATATCGCTGGTAGGTTGATTTAAAATCGTTCATCGCATGGTAAAAAACATGTGGTATTTCCATGAAGGTGACAAGCTCGGTATCGGGTAAATTGGGCCTCGGTTTGTTTTGTTGTTGTCATTCATTTTGGCTTCGATTTTTCAAAACTTGAGTGTAAAATGTCAATTTAGTCCTGGGGTGGACGTCATTTGATATCTGCGTGTTCACAGTCAAGCGGAATAGTGAATTTATCAACGGTTGACAAGCGTCGCTTTGGTGAGATTCCCAGGCACCTGTCACGTCAGGTCCCGGACACGAACATCAGGATCTGATGGTTGTTCGACCATGACACAGCCTCCCATTGTGTGTGTTGTGTGTGTGTGGATGTGGTGACGTCACGGCCGAGTGACAAATATAAATAATTCGCGCATTTTGATTGAGTGCTGCTAAAACGTTTCGCTATTACTACGCACTTAAATATCGTCCATGCATTGAGAGCATCTGTTAGGTGGCGATTCAATGACTGAGCTCTCCTGAGACCTAAGTCCGAAAGGAACGCTGTAGCATAATTTGTTTTGGGGGTTTGGATCAGTGTATGCATTGAAATGTGAGCGGAGAGTGATCACAACGTGTCTTTCTCAACGGCGCTGGTGAGATTCTCCCGTGCAGATCACCATCGAAATCCGTTGCTCATCGTCATATGATTGATGATGATGGCTGCTGAGAGACGCGTACTCGAAATATCGTTTCGCAACTCTCATGTTTAACCGGAACACGACGACTATGTGTGTTTCAGCAAGCTACTTATCTGGGGGGCTTCTACACTGATCCGGTTCATCGATGCGTCCTCTGGTGGCGTTCTTGAGAGTATCAGTTGGGCCGTTGCAGTTATTGCTGATCGATGATCGGAGGTGATGGACGTCAGTGGCACTTCTGGTATCTACTGTATAAGTAGCTCTATGGTAGGTGGTCACCGTTGAACACGCCGGGTCCCTCTCGACCTCAGCTCGAGCCGAAAGCGAATCCGAAAATGGGGTTTAACCAGCAACACGAAATTGGGTTTAAGGCATTTATTATTTATGACTGTATCTGCGATACGATAACGGGCACGATAAATCAGTCATGAATCTGTAAATATTTTCCAGAATCGTTCTTGTCGCCTTTTCACGTCTTGCTGCTATTCTGCAACGGTGTACTTCTATCGAATGTGCGCAAAACTTGTACGATTCAATCACATTTGCGCATTTTAAAGAAAATCAGTTTTTATTCAATATCATGGCTTTGTTACGGAATATTTGCTAATCTTATTGCTTTCCCGTCTGTAGAGATCCGTGCGACACAGGTTTGATTGACGTTCGATGACGTCCGATTCAAGCGAAGTGATGAGAAAAAAATCACCCTCTCTGGTCATTTCGGATCAGCGAACCGATTGCACTCTTGTTCTGTGTGCTCGATAATAATCTGGATGAGGTGTCACGTATTGTCGCTTTTTCTCTTGAGAGCACTGAGCCACTAATCTCAGTGAGTAAACAAATTCACGAAAAAACTTAAGAGCAGCCGTTAGTTTGTAACCTTCGTAGTTCGGTTTGAGGGATTGCTTTACTAAAACCAAACTAGCAGAAATAAGTATCTTTTAAAAGGCAATGAGGTTTCATTCGAATAAAAATGCGAGTGCATAATTGTCATCCCGGCATTGAACAATGGCTGACGACAGAGAGAAATAGCAATGAAAAATTCACATGAGGAATTAACAAAGGAATTGCCATTCTGCAAGAGCGGCGCCATCTAGTGACTATGCTGTATGCCAATTGCGTGCCCATCATGTTCATATGGAAGTGTCTGACGAAGAGATAATTAATTGCTGGATGCCGTTGAATCGTATGGGAATTATAACGGTAGACGAACCGGGGGCGCCATTTCTGTCTCTCCCTCTTTCAACACGGTGCAATAAACCGACCTAGATTCAATGCCAATTGCCATCCGTGTGATGGCCAGCACGATTGTACAATTTTCGAGCGGAGGGCGCCATTTCTTTTTTGTTTGGTCACGGCAAGGCTCTAGTGTCGAATCGGCTATAGCGAAACCATCGTGAGCACACTTCACTATTTCCCCCCACGAGGCGCGTGTCTTAAAATTTGCATTATTCACCATTTTTAATTGCTTCGAATGTTCCAACTAGATTGGTCGTTTGGTTAATCCTTCTGAGACTCCGCTTCCTTCCTAAACGGGACACATTTAGCAAATTCACGACACAATATTTCACATCATCGAAAAGATATTCGACATTTGACGCTTCCCGTAACACCGGCCAATCGATGTCACTCGGAAGTCCACCAGACGGCAGCACACACACTCCAATGTGAATCAACATGTTGTCTAACAATGTTGTTGTTCAAACCCACCATTTAGCGATTCACCGTAAGGCCAACGAATTAGAATTTCGAGTAGAAAATAGGCTCATTTGCGACGTCAACCTTCGAGCAAGCACAACACGGGAGCAGTTTCTTTATTTCCACCCCTATCATTTACACACTATTCAGGGTTTTAAATGAAAAACACGAATGGCCGCCACACTTATCTGGCGCACGCGTTAGACGGTTTCTAAAAATGGACACCCACTCCACAGGCTCATAATTAGAGGTTAAACCACCTAGTTTCCACCTGTACCCCTCCCACATCCACCGCAACATTCCATAGTCTCCTAGCTTTCTTTCCTTTCCGCCGATCTTGACGGGGGTACCCCCCACCCACGGGGATACCCTCCCCTAAACGCATTGTTTTGTTCAGTCTCAGTATTTAGATCGCGGCGTGTATAGGCCATAAATCATGTCTGACCCAATTTGCATATTCAGAATTTGCACATAGTACTTTTCTACCTGTACGAATGTGGCGTCGCCCGCCCTCCCCCCTCCCCTCAGCAGGGTTCGCGTTGGTTGTTCCGCGCGTTACACATACGGTTCACGCCATTCACCTGCGTCGTCGACGTTGCTCTTTTTCGCATGCGGCACGCACCGCCGATGCTTCCTCCGATGTCGTGAGGCCCGCTCTCGAAGTGTGTGTGTGTGTGCATGGAATTTTTCCAAAGGGTGCATGGAATTTGGCCGGACCAACGAACTGAAAGCCGCCTAGATGCACCCCCACACACGCCATCGGATAATTTATTTTCTCGAATCGGTGTGGCGGATCCAGATAAGTCTGGCCGCCTTGGTGCGGTCTAATTCGGCAAAATTACCAGGTCGCCTCCTGGGGGGGGGGTTCTAGTTCTAGTTCTGGGCCTCCTTAACAAATATCTCAGAGACAACTGGTCGTTCGACCCCCGCCTCTCTTGGGGGCTGTTTGTAGGTACATATTGTAATTGTAATTCTCTGGGGAGATTGCAAAAAAAAAATCGACAGGGGCAAATGGATGAGCTTCTGGACGTTTTCGGGTGACGCCTCGTGGCACAACTATTTAAAACCTGGTCCGATCCTTTTTATACGAGCGTACGTGGTGTCCCAAAAGTCTTAATATATAGGTGTAATGCTTTCTAATATTAGCATGTCAACCCCCATTGGGGGAACATTATTCCTGTGGCGGTAGACTTTTGGGATACGAGACATAACCGAGTATCTTAGCGTTACTTTTATCTAAAACAGAGGTCATACATTAATTCGTGTTGCCTTTAGAAGGGCGGGCCTGTTGTGTTTATGGGGTGGGGGGGGGGGTTCTTGACTATCCGCATGCGTAGCGGGCAAAAAAGTACTTAGGAAGCCATGGCCACGTAGATTCCACAATTTCATGCATACGTAATGGAGTTCGAGATCGAAATCGTTGTTGCTGCTGCTGCTGCTGCTTCCAGCAACTGTCGATTCGGCTCATTGGTTGACTGGTTCGCCAGCGGTGGGCGAGTCGTCGGCGTGCGAGGGGTGTCACGACTCGCGGATAGGTGGCGTGGGAATCGGAACAGACGGCGCGCGTGCCCGCGCAACTCGGCCGCCATTTTGACACGGTGCGGAATTATGCAGACACGGGCGACAGGTGGTACTGCCTGCAGTCTCCCGTCATCCTGCGGCACCCCCGAAATACGTGCCATCTTTTTTTTTATAAAGCAGACCCTCGATTACTTTATGCGCGTTCCTTCAACATAAAGGTCGAAGATGTCTGGGTGAAGTTTTTGCTGTGGAGCGACTTTTATGACGGCAACCTGTAACGTATATTGCAGTTAACAGATGCTTGATTGGTGCCGGCAAAATGAGTTTTTCACGTATAGTAATTGAAATTTTAAGCGAAAATAGCATTGCTAATTTTCTTATCAAATTGCATAATGCAATGCAATGCAAATAAAAAATGTATAAACTAATTGATGGTCTGCAATCGTGAGTCGGCAACAAGATCGTCAATAAGAAACGTTTACTTCTGGAGGTGTGGTGACTGCGTAACGTTGAAAAAGGAAGGTGAAGTGTTAAGAAAAGGTTCTTGGCGATACGCTGCATGTCCTCGTCCCCTCCCCCTGCCTTTCTTGTATTATTATATTAATGCGGTTAATTTTTTTCTCTGCGTTTTGGCGCAGGTATTACAACTGCATTTCGTGCTGCAGACCTAGTGCGTTGCTCTGCGCATGCGCCGATAGCGGTAGTTTATGCGCTAATATATTAACCCCTTTTTTATCCCGCTGCGTTCTGGGAACAAACCAATCGTCATGCCCCCTCTCGGGGATCGCAGGGAGTGCGCGAATTTGTTTCCTCTCGCTGATTTGGGAAAATACCCTTGAACGACCTTATGGAGTGAACAGATCGTGTTTATTCGTCGAGACTGATCTCAAACACTGTTGATGTTATTCTCTGAATCTCTTAACTTCATGCCGCTGTTTTTTTTGTCATTACATTCGTACCGGCGGCTAAATGTAGGCTAGGTCGACGTCACTCCCCCCGTCGTTTCGAAGATAAACCGAGGCCAAGTCGAATGTTCGTCGAATTTTTTTGTTGTTTTTGTTCGAATATGATCACGTTAAGTTGATACTTGACACCCATCATCCTCTGACGGGGGGGGGGAGAATTTGGAAGACTGGCTAAAAATCACGTCTCAACCGGGTCACAGACTGGCGCAAACAGACTTTTTTACTTCACCCAATGCGTTTCTCTCCAGACGTGACGCGCCATTTTTTGCTTTTGTTTATTCAAGAAAAGTGAACCGTGTCGACTGATATTTTCCGGTTACCAATTAGGCCCACGCCATGCTCAGGGGGCGCTTGTTTTGTCACTGTCAGTGTTGATTGATCAGGGTTCGAATTCAATCGCAGTCGCCGATTTTCGATTGAATTGGGGTGGTGCCCCGATCTGCAGCGACTGGCATCGGCGTTTCGTTAGAAGCATCAGTCATTAGCGCGTCATTAGATCTACCAGTTATTTGCGAGCATGCCTCGTCGGAACACTGGCCAGCTCTCATACCGGTGGTCGGTGTCCAGGGTCAAAAGGGCAGTGTGCAGTAATTAGCCGATTGATCCGACGACAAATCGAATAATTATGCACGCTTGTCAGCGACCTAGGGTGACCTAGCTCTTGTCATTGGGTTGGGCTATACGTGGGAAGTGCCGAAATGACTGCGCTCGCGCTCTCTGTCCCTGTTATTATTTACACCCAGTCGCAGCAGCGGATGCGGACGCGGATGAGGAAGAGTTGCCATGGCAACGCGCTCAGATCGGAGCTGCGCTTTCGCTCGCTCTTTGTCCGGGTCCGCGCAAATGCCCCCACCCCCGCAACACCAGTTCCGCCACGCGATTTACGTCCTACGACTGGTCTAGATCGATCCAATTTAATAAACTGAAGCTGAACTCTCGCATTATATCTCTACGCGAATAACTAAGTTGTGGTTTGGTCATCGATTTATTTAATTAATCTAATTTTGTGAGTGGTGGAATGAATGTTGACTGACTTAGCTTTTTCCCGGCTACCTCGGCTCTTCCGTTTATTGCGCACTTAGAAGATGCGTCTTTTTAAGTTTCTCCCCGTTTTACTGGGCTCTGTCTACTTCCGTGCTCGGGAAATGGGAGTTGGCGCTGCCAATTTTATAGGTAGTACGAGAACGGTGTACTCGTATAGCCACGATCGATTTTCACTGCCCAAGAGTATCGATATTTGAATTCAAGATTCGCGAATTAATATTTGATGTATCATTGTGGGCCGAATTGCGTCGCAATTCCATGGTTGTTCCATTTCACATTCCTCTCGTGAATGGAATCGATTATTTACTGATTGAGCAGTTCAATCTTGATGGAGTGAATATTGACTATAGCAATGAAAGGGAATTTTATTAAGGCGATTACTCTCTAAAATTCTTAAGCTAAGCCCACCCTCGGTTCCGCCCCAAAAAATCTCTCTCCCCAGAAAAATCAATAGGTCTCGGTCGGGAATTGTACTCGTGATGACTCTCTGCATCTTACACTCATAGTTTTAATTTTATTCTAACATTTATTTGTATGTTTGTATTTATTTAGATTTTACTTAAGTATTTTAAAAGCCGGCTTGCACAGTTCCCGTCTTAAACAAGGGTGCTCGTTTTTTATTAGGTGGAGTGGTGGAATGGGTGTATCTTAGCAGTCTGTTCTACCGCTGCTGTATCCGTTCACTTTCCGTACCGGGGGCGCACTGTGTATTTTTTTTCTACGATATTCTGGGGAAAATGCGCGGCGCAGAAAATTTATCGTCGCCGGAGACTGCGGCCGCTGTTTCTTCCCCGGTCGACATGCGCACTCCGTCATCGTCGCGACGAACTCCTTAAATTATTTTTGGATTCGCGTTATTCGAAGAGTATCTCGACAGCGCAGCGTGCATATTTTATGTAGATGCATTGCCTCGCCTTTCAGATTGCACTCCCCGCCGTCGTCTTGCTCGTAAATTGACTGCATTTATTAAATCGTTGGACAAAACGTTGAGAGCCGCCTCTCTGCTACCAAATGCGTGTACCCTCCTGAGACCACAACCCGAAATCCTTCACATTTTTTCCATAAAATGCGACTAATGTTCTCGCCGACAAAAGCACCAACCACTCAAAAATTCGTCTAACCGCTTTAGCATCGCGCATGCGCGGTGTAACCCTCAGAAGATTTAGTCACTCGTTGCAAAGTGGCGGCTCGTGATTAACTCTATTTTCGCGGGGCCAGTTACTTTTGTCAGTAAAAAGGCCATCTGTTAAGATGTTTTTTTTTTCTTTTTGGAAATGGAACGTTTGGCGAGCCCCGCCATACCTCTGCTATTTCGAGATCGCTATCTCATGGAACTGAGAGTGTCGTTTGTTGGCGACAATTTAATCATTGTTAGGTGATGGTGGATGGGAGGGGGTGGAGAAGGGTGAGGTGGGTGAGGTGCTTGATTAATTTGTTCCACGAGCGGGGTGGGGTGGGGGCGGCGGATCCAATTGCGATACGGCGCACAGGTGGCGCTGATTGCGTTTGTTCTAACTGACGTGTAATTCTCAGCAGGCGAGAAATAAATTGTCACGTCTCGGAAATTGTTTCGTCGACTGTATCTAGGGCAACGCGTCATCCGTTGTTGTTGGTGGGTCTGTTGGAAACGTAGCCGTGCAAACGATTTTCTCACGAGGTACTAAAATGCTGATTAATTGTTCTTTTTTCTGAAATAAAAAAGAACTACTGCTGCAATCGAAATAAGAAAGTTATAAATCTCAGCACATTTTCGAAATAAGAGTTGTTCATGGAAACAAAATACAGAATAATAATACTCTGATCGACTTTAAAAAAATATCAACTTGTACAGCCAAATATTATTCGCCGTTGACCAAATGAAACATTCATGTTTAAGAATTGTCCCATGATTTTTTTTTTTTTAAATAAGACCTTCAGTGATAGATAGATTTTTTAAAACAATTCTATTAATTAACTTTGATATAAATAATTTATTTTATTTAGAGTACAAAAAAATAAGATCCAACCCTATCCGAAAACTACTGAGGTAATTCGTCCTAAAGTCAGTCCTTTGTCCTGCTGACTTAACAAGCAGCTGCCCCTGATTAGTTGACACACGTCACACACCCAAAACCATACGAGCACCGATGCGGTGCGGCGAAGCGTACTTACGGGGTTGTGACCAAACAGGAGAAAAAACAATGCGAGGAATATTTAGCAATCTTTTTGAAAGAGAACTATTTTGCCATTTCCTTTCTTTTTAATAGTGGGTAGACGTTTGTTTGCGATAGGTCATTATTTAAGGCGAATAACGTTCTACAAATCACTGCAGATAATTTCCTGAAATGCGATAAATCCTAAAATACAGTGGATTAACGGAAGGGGTGTGGATAAGAGTGTGCTGGTTGGTCAAGTGGCTGAGGGGGAAGGGACTAGTCGGGGGGAAGATCAGCAATCGAGACACATACGAAACAAAAGGGCCTTGACAGAAAGTTATTGTATTTAATGACGTGCGCTTAGCCGGCAACGTCTAACAAAGCATCGGTCGTTCTATAAAGCCACAATCCCCACTCGGCAGCTCAGCTGCCTTTTGTCATGATGGCACCAGCGTCGTCCCGACATCCACCGAAAATCTCTTCTACTTTTACGAGGATGATTATGATGAAGAGTCGCGCCAGCACAATTCGCATCGATTACGTCTGACCTTTCTTCCTCCTCCTCCCACCGCCACCAGAAGACATGGGCGGAAGAAGTGTCGCAACTACAGCTGGCGCCACCCCAGCGACAAATTGTGCACGACAATCTAATTTGGGAATGTGGGGTTCGTCTGGAATTCGGAATCTAATGCGTTAATTAACTACTTCAAGAAAATTGACTTTCCTAGATTCGAAATTTCGACTGTTGATCTTTTTTTTATTGCTACGACATTGCCACATTTTGCATTGTCATGAACCTCCACTCCACATCGATAGAAATTGTACTAGGGATTTCAGAAAATGGTAATTGATGCTCAGTAGCTAGAGGTTCGGGGTTCAAATCCCGGCCGCGTCATAACTCAGTTGTATTCACACTTATTGATGACTCGTTTCTTCTTTTTTTGTTGTCTGAATTCTGTTCGTTTAGTTCGTATTTTTTCCAGTGGTGTTCTCAGGGTGTCGTCCCAGTCTATGATTATTGCTCATGTGTTATGAGATTTTGTCCGCTGGCGGTGCTAGTAACGTTTTCATCACCCTTATCTTCTGACTAAGTATGTTGGGGACGGGGGCGATAAAAGGACGTTCGGATGGGACAAACGAGAGCGCGGCGCTCCGCGGAAATATTTAATGGAAAACGTGAACGTGGCGATTGATTGGGTCAGGAGAGGAGAGAAGAGTGGAGGCCGGGTCCACGCCGACATGTCATTCCCCCTCTCCCTTGATGTGGCCTGCACGTAAAGTACGTGCCTGACGCGCTGGAACAGCCAACGTTTTGTGACATAATGGTGGCGTTTGTGTGTGCTGCAATACACGAGGGCGCTGTGCCGCGGATGCCGACACAGAACTTCTCTGTATTTCGAGTCTGATTTACCAGAGATAGCTAATAAAACTGTAAAGGCAGATCCCTATCTTGATTGCCGACGGATGGACGACTTTTGGCCCCGCCGGGCCATCACTTAATTTAGTTTAAATGATTTTTGTCGCGCCTCTACCATGATTATTGATAGTCTCAAGAATAAAATTTGAGTGTGGATTCATTGCGGAATAACTGTATAGTTATTTCAATTCGTGGCCAAAATCGTGTGCTTGGGGGTCATTTGCATGCAGCCAGTTGGCTACGAATCTAATACATATTAATGTGTCGCGCAATGTCGGCTTTTACTGTCAGTTATTGTCCACATCCGCGCGCGGGACATCGTCGCATCCACTGCAGATTACGATAACGGATAACCTCTTCGACATAATTTCCTAACGCTGAGAACAAGGCGACCCATGTGGTCTCGTCGTCTCTTCGCCAGCCGAAAAAGAAAAACACAGTTATCGTTTTGTGTTGTCGTTGCACACTCGGCATTACAATTCGCCCGCACTTCCAGATTGATGGTGACGTCACCGCCAAGCAGGGGGTGGGGTGGTGCGCGTTCGTCTTTTGTCCGCGCGGGCGTTGCATCACAATTGACGCCATTGTCTCGATCTGCACATGCGCTCCACGGGCGCCCAGCACACCGGAACTGGAGATGGGGATCAGAACTATTTCTGAACGGAAATTGGCCGCAATATTGTGGCGTTGGCCATAATGGATGCATGTGGCATTCTCTTATGATCGTTACTTGAGGATAGACGTGAGGGGTATGAGGAGTTTATTTTTGCCCGACAATGCGACCGTGCTGTTTTGAAAAAGGGTTTTGGAATTGTTCAAATGCCTGTCGTGTACTGGCTTTGTTCGCGTAAGAACTTATTCGGGACAACAATCCCTCCTCAGTCGTGCCATTTTGGTGCTCCTCAATTAGGTTCGATCTTGATATCCAACGAATTTTTACAATCCTGAGATCGCAAGACACTTGTCACTGAGCTTTGTCAGCGCGCACCACTATTGTCATTCGGTTTGTCGATTTTTAATTTTAATTGTTCTCCTTTCGTTCTTTTTTTTTAGGTGACTCACCGTGTAACCAACCAAGTGATGGTCCTCAAGATGAACACGAAACGGAGCAACCGGCCCAACATGCTGCGAGAAGTTCAACTCATGAACCGACTCTCACATCCCAACATCCTCAGGTACATAAAATGGTGCCGAAGCACGCCGAGTCAGATATTTGGTTAAGAATAAAGAAGGCTAGGACAGAGCTAGCTAGTAATCCGACAGTTACAGGTGGAAATTTGAAAATAATTTTTTGTTAACCAACGCTACAATTTATTCATAGTCACCAAAAATAATTTGAAGACGTTTAAAATTATTTGCGGTGACTATGACTGAGTGTAGCGTTGGTCAACGAGAAATTATTTTTAAATATCCACCATTACTGTAACATTACTGTTTGATTACTAGTTAGCTCTAACCTAGCCTTCTTTACTCTTATCCTCAGGTACGTTTTCAACGATTCTCCAAAATACAGTTCTCAAACCTTTCCGAAAACTGAAAATTTCTCCAATCAGGAAAGGACATTCTCGTTTTTGTAATTGTAAACGGGTCCATCGGAAACCTTCCGTCGGGCCCAAACAAAATGACACTTCCATATTACCAACCCTGAGAGCACTCGGGAACCCATTTTTTTTTTTAAAAAAAGGTGGACTGGAAAAATATTGCTGTGTTTTCTTTTTCCAATTGAATGGATCCATGTTTCCTCTTCTTCTTAACCTATCAGGCAATTTTTTTTAAAAAAATCTCCTAGTATTTTAGTATCGTGATTACATTACCGATTGCATCCCATCCTAATGGGACTGTAAACCAATTTTGACAGCGTTTTGTTGTTGAAACGTCAGTCAGCGTCGTGCAGGTTTACGGTGGTGGCAACGTCAACATGTGTGGAGTTATTTTTAAATGAAATCTATTTCGGAGTGGCGCGTATTCAGTGTCCCGGGTGGGAGAGGTGGGGATGGAGTGGCTGATACGGCATCCGGTTCCGCCGACGGTGGGTGGGGGAGGGAGTGGGTGGAGTTGCAGGTTCTGAACCATCTTTGCCTCCTCCTCATGTTTCTCTTTTCGCGAAATCCCAGCTCCATACATGAAAAGAGAGCGGCGGGCGCGCGCGGAAATTGCTTGGCCACGGGCGGTTGATTCTGGAGAGGCGACCAAAAAGTTGTAGTCATGGTTTGGCTCCATCCAAGCACACATACATGTACTTTGCGACATTTTCTCTAGTCAGTCTATCAATTTTCACGACTTGCATCCAATGAATTTTTATCAAATTTCTTACCGATACACATTCTAAATCGAATCAACCGGATGATTCTTAGGCAATGAGTTAAGTTGATTGGATTGGATGGAGATCTGGTAGAACAAAAAACGAACAGAGTGACGAAATCCCAATACATATAGTTGCGAAGAATATTTCAGTACTACCGTGAATTTATTTTAAACCGTACTTTGTAGAGTGTACCAGGCGAATCAAATGATTTTATCCATCTCTCTTGACAGCGCAAAGTTGGTATGGTGTATATAAAACATTAAAAAGATATAATGTGGGGGGGGGGACCTAAAAAATGTATTTAAAAAATAACAATATTCAGTTATCAACCTCAACTGTTTACTTTCCATCCATCAATCTGAAAATCAGCAGACTTGCAACGCTGATTGACTGATGACGTGCTGTTGATGCCAATTGCGGCGTCTTCACGTCAAATTATGCGTGAAAAGACTCAGTCGATGTTCTTGCTCTTCGGTTGATCCGTCGTTTTATTTGCTCGGCGCCAGGCACAATCAATACACTCGAGCTACGGTATGTCATCGATGGAGTTTCTGCCGTTTTCCTCCCGTATCAAGGCTGTAATTGTGTTATTTCTACGCTACCGGGTGGGCCTCCTGCATGTGTGCACCCAATATAGGCGAAACGTCAGCGGCCATTTCATTTTACGAGCAGCCGACACAACACTTGGGACGCCGTGTAGCTGCAAGTGGACATCAATCCACAAGGGCGAGGGAGCGGAAGTGAACGCGCTTAAAAAGAGCATACCCCTCCCATGGCCTCCGACTCTGTCACTGAGGCGTTTTTCGCAAACAAAGTTGACACCAGATGGTGCTATTTACTGTTAAGAGACGCTTAATGCTGCCGTTTCGTGGTTTTGACGATTAACCGATGACAGATTAGATTACCGGAAAACTCCCACGACTTTGATCGTCTCTCGTGCCTAATTGAATCCTCGAATCCGACATTTCGTGCAAGAACAAATCGCATCACTGTTTGCTAAGATTTCACTCAAGACAACATTTGTTCGACCTTTTTGAGAAATGAGAAAGCACAAATGATCTTATCTTGTCTTGTAGTATTCGATTTATTCTCATGTCATCGCTACATCTGTATCATGGGTTCGAATCCCACCAATTCCAGCCATCTTGAAGATCTTGAGAATTAAGATGTACCCTTTTATTACGATTGTCGCGTGAGGGACTAAAGCAGTCTCCCCTGAAACAGTTGTGGCGAAGTGTTTTAGACACTACTGATTTGTGGTTTGTTTATTATTTTTTGCTGATTTGTTGACCTAATTGAGTTTTTTGTATTTGTTTTTATTTGCAGGTTCATGGGCGTTTGCGTTCACGAAGGCCAATTACACGCTCTGAGCGAGGTAAACACATTTGAGATGTTAAGAAAAAACCCAATTGACTCTTTGACAATTCTCTAAACTTTAACCCTTCCGTGTTGGAAGAAACCATAGCCTTTAGTTAATTACCGGGATAAATCCATTTGCGCACGCTCGAGTGATGGGCGCAAAAAATATCCCCACACCAATCAGTGTTACAGCCTACATGCGAACCCACAAATTAATTAAGTTTCCATTGGTCACACTTTTTGTTGATTCTCCGAATGAATCCGAACCGTTTCCGTGTTGGCAATACCAAAAAAAATTTGAACTCTATGCGTTTTTTTTTTGTTTTTTTTGTATTCGATCGTGACGTCGATGTGAACTGCGTGTCCTGCATCTGTGATTCGTCACAACAAAAGATTGAATTCCTTTTTCTTAGTAGACACGAGTTATTTGCTGATAACAGTCGAGATGGTGGTCTTTGTCGGTGGCAAGATTGAGCCAACTACTCACATTTTAAAAGTAGATTACAACGTATTTCTCAAATCATGTCTGTTTTCTAAATGCTTCACACGATTTTCTTAAATTTTGTACCACCTTAGAATTTAATGGCGAAATCCATTGCATTAGCCAAAGTGTTTATCTAACGCCTTGTCGGTTTCTTTTTTTATAAATGTAAAGAATTTAAAATATTATTTCAAAAATAGGAAAAGTTCTAATGCTTTTTTACTTTGTTAAATTATGATTGTGTTTTTCGGTAGGCACATGGCGAGTGGCAACACATGTCTGTATATTATATTTATATTTCACCATGCGACCACGAAAGTGCAATTGTAACTCGCTGGCGTCCATAGGCTCTTTGATATTTGTGTTTATTTAATTTCGATATCTCATTAACGCGACAAGATAATGACCTGAAACAAGCTGCGTTCACCGTTGAATTATGCGGCACTACATCCAGTGCATATTTCGTGGCGTTGCGCTATGCCGTTGGTGAGCTATCGAGAGGCACACGGGAAACACCAACATTGTTTTATTTATATATATATATTTTGGTGTAGTGAGGGAAAATTGTTCGCCAAATCCACAGGGGTCGTGCATAACTAATTAAAAGCACATGGCTACCGGAAACGCTGGGGTTTTTTGTGCAGCATTATTTGTTCGGATCGAGTCGAACTCCTAACAAGACTCTGCTCGGTTCACAGTCGTTTTCGATTTTTTCATCTATTTCTTCGTTTCTTTTGTTTTTCTTAACTGCGACCCCTTTTTTGATGTCTTTTAGAAAAGGGATGACTATTTGAGATTGAGAGAGAGAGCATGCTCTCATTTGTTCGGCGGCGATCGATACAAACGATAAGCGCTTTTTATGTGGTGCTGCCACCGTCACCATCAACAACGCGCTCCTTTTTTTTCACTCGCTCGAATCTAAACTATTTCTTCTTCTTCCGTGTGGCCTACTCTTGTCTTCTCGTCTTCCTCTTGTCATCGAATAAAAGAATATTGGAATGGTTTTAAGAACCCATTCTACTCCCAAAAAAAGAACGTCGACGATCGACAGATGCGCGTACCCACAAATAGTACCATGAAAATGATTTTGAATACCAGAAAACTGTTCCGACTAAACACCAGTGATTGATCTATCTGTCAGCCAATGTCCACGTCATGGTCCATCTACAAAATACACACCTGCATCTTATGAAGTGAATATCGAGAACTATTTCTGTTCGTTAGACGGCGTGGCGATCTTGCACCGAAACATGTGACGTATCGAAAGATAGCACGAATATCAACGTCTTTGGCGATATAAACCATTATTGATATTATGTAGACTGACATTATGAGATTTTTTTATTTTATCTACGCGAGCAATAGAACAAATGATTCAAACGTCGTCAGTGTTTATTGTGTTTGCGAACGCAAAAATGCACCCGAGTGTACAGATGAGTTACAGTAATTAGTGACGCTGATATCTCACAAAAGAAAAGAAAACATGATGTCTCACAGGTCTATATCTCCGGATGTCGCGCTCCAAAAGTCTATTTTTGTCTTGCAATTTTTTTTCTGCGGCCATACTGTTGGCTTCTGCCCTATATTGACATCTTCGTTCATTAGCGAGGATAATCTATTTATTTCCCCCATATTTCGGTTCGCTGTGTTTGTGTTGCTGATTCGCTATTTTTCTTGTTCTCCTCCCCTCTGCGTTGTTTTCTCTTTTTTTAATTTCTGTCTTGACTTTTTTTTGTTTTGGCGGCTCACCGGTATTACGTGTCCTCTCCCCCCGGTTACGGTTAGGTCTGAACTCGTTGTAACCGTCGCCATCTCGGCGATGACGGCGGCACCAGGTGAACAAACCCCAAGTGGGCTACTCAGTTCCACCTACATTTTTATTTCGGGAATTTCGGCCCGTTCCCAATTAGTTGTACCTCATTTGATTGCCAATTCGGGCCATTGAACATGAGTAAAAATAAATTGGAAAAGGTTTTCTTGGCGCATGTAGTGACTTAAGTCTATTGAGGAGAGTCACGAAGGAAACGAACTAACTAGCTAGTAGAGATTATTTTTCATTTCCGGTAATCCGTGATCGACTTTCAAGTCTGCATGAGATTATGAGATTATATTAAAATGGGCACTAATCAATAACCATATATCATCAAATATCTTATTCAAAAAAGCATCTTCGTAAGATGGTTTTTTAAGATTGTCCAAGAATATTTTAAACAATATTGCTCGTTTTAAGTGTAGTGCTTAGTTGGTTTAGGTGAGATGGTCCGGGGTTCGATGCCTCGTTAAATCGTTGAAAATGTGCCACCATCGTATAGTGCCGAAGAAGGTTTAGGGAAATAGAATCTCCTCTGTATTAAAATAAATAGCATGTAAAAGATGGATGCGCTATTTACAGCGAATCTTTCTTAAGAATGTGCTACGACTAATATTTTCAATTGCGACGTTGAGATCTTAAGAGACATGTGATATACCTTGAAAAGAAATCGACTTGGATCGTTCAAACACCGGGCTTGTCCTTGCTCTCTCCTCCAGGGGTGGAAGGGGGTGTGGAAGGGCGGAGGTGCGTCGCCCTCAAAAATATCCCGCAGGTGCGACTGTCGTGGCTCAAACTGCGTGGCGTGGTGCGATCCCGGCAACCCCCCCCCTGCTGATGGGCTGAGTCATTTCCAGGCTTCGTGATTCGTCCCTGCTCCCACCAAGATATTCCAGGGTGCGCATCCAAATTTAGAAGACGAGCTCGGTAATGGCCGGGCGCAAGACCCGAGAAGACGGACTCTTAGAAGTAATTTACTTTTGAACAAATCTCACCAAAAACATGATCTCTTTGAAAAAAGAAAAATTGTTTTTTGATGCTGATTAATGTCGTATGCAGTGTTTATTAATTTCACTTTTGAGGTAGCTTTTAAACAGGTAACTAAATATTTGTTGTTGTTTTGGGGGCATTTTGGCCAGCAATTGGGGTACTGTGATTTTTGGCCGACGTCCCAAGCTGTGTTTTTACCTTTTTACCAGGGTAGAAGTGGCGCGCCAACCTGTCGTCGGGTTTCCTGGCATTCGACGCGCACTTTTAGAATAAACAGCTGCAGGTACACGTAACTTGTCGCGTAATTACCGTCGCGAAGTCAGCCATTTTTTTTCTCTTCTGTTTCGAGCTCCGGTCTTCTACGGTCGAGTGTCCCTGGAGGGGGGAGGATGCGTTTGGCATTGGTGACACGGGCATTATGGCGTTGTCACCGGTGCACTTTTAAAACGATGATCCCGTGCAGATAGATCGCTTTTATTTCGAGAATGGTCGTTGACGTTTCGTGTGCGAGACTCTGTGCCAATTCTGTTGTCAAGATCACCTAGCTCTCCCGTCTTGGCTGGGACATCGGTTGTTAGGCCACTGTCGGTTGTTGGAAACCTGGGTCTAATCTCTCGTCTGTTATTTCGCTTATGCAACTGACATGGGGACACATTTCCGGTCAGAGTATCTGCGAACGATAGTTTCAATTTCAATCTACAATTAATTGCAATTATGTCTGTTGTTGTTACGCCAGGGGGGTCTGGCGAAATTGTGAGACAGGCTCGTATTAGGTGTAGAAGAGCGGGACATACTAGAATGGTTTAGGAGCTGCATTGTAGGTGTGACTCGTACTTCAACTCCTATTTCCTATTTCCCCAGAGTGTGTCATCAGTGGAATAGCCTAAATGAGTCAAGTCAAGAGCCTGTTAGGATAGGACAACCACACCTTTGTCCTTAACTGGTCATTTGACCCCCGCCATAGGCCCCATCCGGGGTTACTTGTGGGCACATATTGTAATTGTAATTTGGCTAATCCATTTTGTACGGTGATGCTTATTTTTTACATAGGCGCTTTTTGATTCTCTCTGGCAACGTGAGTCGAGTAATGTAACAAGAATGAAGATGGGCGAGATTCGAGGACTCAGTGCAAAATGGATGGCCATGTTTGGTCCTCTTTAGTCAGGTGGGCAGCCGTATAATAAATACAGCAGCTGCAGCGCTCTCTCTGTCTCTCACACACACGCACCTAGTCGTATGGCCGGTATTGTTCTCGGCCGGATTAGGTCACTCCTCTTGGCGCCCGACGCCACGGGAGGTTTGACTTTCTTTCGCAGACGACGACGGAGGCCATTTGACGCTAATGGCCGACCGCCGTTCGCGGTCAACCCGCACAAAAAAATAAAATAAAATATTATTATGGAGGAGGGTGCAGCATTGAGTAGTGGTTCCTGTAATGACTCGCCCAATGTCGCCACCGGCGTTGTGTAATAGCTGATTTCGGGTACAAGGGTTCTGCATTCAACATTCAGTGCACTGGATTTTGCTCAGTAATATTTTTTTAAATTGAGATCCGTTGAGGTATAAGTTAATTTTTTTCTTGGCGCGGTTGTAGCAGAAAACAATATGTCGAATTTTCAAGAGAATCAATCAAATTTGCTACAAATGCATTGCCTTAAACCTTTCTAGGCTTATATAGCCTCCGGAAGGGGGCGACCTGGTAATTTTGATTAATCCAGACTGCCTAGGTAACGTGTCCTGATATCGTACAGACACAGGTTACGATTTACTTCCATTCCGAAAGAAGGCGTGCGAAGGAATTTCTCTCGTCCGAAAAATTCCGAAGGTGTCGGCCGGAATCGAAACCGCGTTACTGGCATAGAAGACAAACACGCTAATCACTACGCCACTCGACACCTTCCTGAGTTCAGTTTAGGTACCGCGTCTTTCCTGTTGGGTATTGGTAATGCTTCAATTTAATTTCATGATGTTGGAACTCGATTTTCAAATTTTCAGTCAGTCACTGATGTAGTCATGTGATATTGCGGAACAACCGAATCCTGTCTTGTGTCTTGCGACATTTGTTGTGTTGTTCAAATGATTATCTACGCTGTGCTGATTATTCTGTTTTGGTACAACTGCACCGGGGCCTTGGGAAGATTTAATCGAGGGGTCGAGTTCGTAGAAACCGTTTCGTGGCTACCAATGTGTGTCCGGTGCGATACTCGTATCTGTTAACATTAATTCATGGCGAGGGAGGCCGCCGACGTTACGAAACACACGCGCCTCTATTAGGAACCTGTTGTTGTTTGTCCGTCCCAAATCTCGCGTCACACACCTTGCCACCCCCGCCCCGTTAAACGACCACCAAAAAAATAAAAAAAG
Source organism: Mycogona germanica (assembly GCA_034698785.1). NCBI lineage: Eukaryota > Metazoa > Arthropoda > Diplopoda > Chordeumatida > Chordeumatidae > Mycogona > Mycogona germanica. Next base: position 30,073 of record JAQGBY010000808.1, read on the forward strand.
AATACTCAGATTCGGTGTTTTCTTGCCTGTACTCGGTAAGCCCAGTGGGTGGGTGGACGGTTGGCGCCGACCTGGGCGATATTTTGCAGCCAAAGAGGGCTGAAGATCTTGAGTACTTGAGTTTGTTGGCCGATATACCGAATTGCAATCTGAAAGGGTAGTTAAACGTGCCACAAAAAAAACTTAGTTTCTTGAGAACGAGTGTGCGTCGTTCTAGGTCTTTCCAGTTCCTTTGTTTTTAGTCTACAAGATTAGCTAATAAATTATTGAACGTTGACGTGCCGATGGCGGGTGGATGCAGCAAATGAAATCAATTTTCTCGAACGTTCTCGTGAATATTTAGGTAAATGGCGGTGTGCAGGTAACCAGGCAATTAGGCTAAATGCAGATTAGCCGAATTCGCGTTGTGGGGACGAGTTAATCTTGACCTAGACCAGGTGTCTGAGACGTCTCAGGAGACGAAAGAGAAACGAAAGGGGGGGGGGGAGAAGAGTGCTCTTTCCTAGCGAAGGATATTCAATAATGAATCCGAACATAATTTTTAAATAATACCTTTACCTAGACCGGTTCTGTAGTCGTTTGATTTCGCCTTGACAAACAAAGATGGGGGCTTTCCAGCATTGCTGAGGAAGCAACCCCCGATACGACCGCTTCACTGCACAGGTCAGGCTCCCAATATCCGCGGCTTTTCTAGCGAATACCGTTGGATATCCGCTAAATGGCGGGTTTGGTTTCGTTTAGGCGGGGATGGGGGACGTAGTACGTGCACGTTGAATGAAATTGCAAGCTGCGTTTCAGCCCAGATTCATTAATTATTCGTTGGAAAAGCGGAGTCATTCCATTGCCCCCTTCCCCCCTCCTCCCCTTCTTCGAATTTCGGTAGGCGTGAGCATGAGCAACAAATGGCCCTCTCAAGAAACACGGTTCTTTTGCTCGTTTCTTTTAAATAATGGGTAAAACTATTGCGCTGCAGGAGTCTATAGTGCGTGCTCTGTACAGTGTGTACAGTAGTACATGGAGGTGAGGCCACGAAAAATTGGTCTCCTGTGGTGGTATACTACAGGGTGTCACTCCATAGGTGGTTTCATCAAACTAACCAACCTCGATGTTGTAAAAAAAAAAAAAAGTATTTGGTCCGTTCAGGCACTTTCCTTCAGTTTACTTTGACAGTATGATTTTTCCTAATCTTTAATTAAGCTAAATCGTATTAGTATTAGTACGTGTGTTGTGGAGTCGTCGCAGCTAGGTGATTAATTTAGATATCTGGTGTTCGAATTCCGACATTTTCTTCGAAACTTTATTTTTAGCTATGATCAATTCTTATTCATAGGAGCCTCTGTTTGTCTTTTTTCTCGCGTTCTCCCTCATACAAAACTCGATCATTTGGGCTAAACTTCAGTTCAGTTATTATAAATAATTGTTGGCTACTGTTTTCCATTTTTAAATGCAAATCTATAAACAATATTTTAGATAAAAGCTTGACTGTGTTACCGATTGAGGAGCATCATAATTATTCTTTATGTAAATTTATTAAGTGTCCAGGATGTGGTTTCAGGTCGAATATCTCAGCTGCGCTACTTACGTTAATTTGTTTGTTCAGATTGCTCTGGCTTAGAATTTTTTAGTTCTCCGTTTAATTGAGATGCGACTTAATCCGCCCATCTCGAAACTACACGAACCACTTCGTTTTATGGCCATTAACATTTTACGTATCACATGTAAGTGTACTGTAACGGCGTAGAACTTTTGCAATTGCGTATTGTAGTCTAAACGAGCGCATCCTTTTTTCTTGTGCAGACTGGAAGTCGTGCAATTATACGGCGTCGCAGGCTTTAACATTATTTTTAGAATTTCTCTTGAAAGTGAAAAGAGAAGCCACCAATGCGTTTTTCTTCCAACAAAAGCCAGTTGCTGCCGTTTCTGTGCGCAAATTGGCGTTTTAGTATCTGTAATCTCTGTAGTTTACAGATGCTTTTAATTACTGTTTTGAAATATTGTTTTATTTTCTTTTAGACGTTGGTGACTTTATAATAACATTTGAAAATGTGCTCATTTTGCGTTGCAAAATGTTCGTGGCAATTAAATTGTGAATGTAATTTGAAATTTTGCGTTAACTTGCGTCTGCTCCTAAATGCCTCATGTATAATTGCACAGTGCGATGGTTAAGTCCGCTGATTAACCTATTATTTCCAGGCTCGTGGCGTCGAAAATTGCCCTAATATATTTTTAATAGTCCGTAAAATCCGAGGGCATCTCTACCATCGTGGTATCTCTACCACAAGTGGGGTTTAGTAAGAGGGGAGTGGGATTCAATCTTGACAAGCGTTCCAATTGCCTAGGATATTAGTGATTTGTTGAATTCCTTTTGATTTGACGATTTCGTCGGAACATAGCGACGGATCGATCACATTGATAACCAATACCGTCTTTGCGGGTTGTATTATTTAGTTGAATCCAATTTCCAAAATTCAGATCTAGGCAAGGCAAAAAAAAATATAGTTGCAAAATTCAGCTATTCGTTCGAGTCAAACGCAGTTTCGCGGGACACTCTGCAGGTTTGACTCTTCGAAGTTTTCAAAGTCAAACAACAATATCCAATGTCAAAACTTGTCAGAGTTTGGATTAGTGTGGGGTATGTCTGCAGTATATTACGTTTAGCGCGTTTCTTTTAATGTGGACGGAGTGTTTTTTTATTGGTTGTTTGGCTGGTTGTACAGCAGAAATGTTGGCAGCCCAAACTGCAAGCAGACAGGACTCGTAGGCGCCCTGCGGATTAGACTCGGGGCTCGGGGGTGGTGGTTGAGCCCTTGTGTGAGGCTCAGGGGGAAAAGGGAGACGACACCATCCCCTGCCGGAAACCTCGAAAACTGTACCGACCCAGAGAGACACCCAGAGAGAGTCTAGGTGACTTTGCGATCGACGATTAAATTAGCCTTACGTAAGAACCGGAGAACTGGCGTCAACGAATGGTTCTATTGTTTCAAGTTTTTGTCTGACATTGACATAGCGAAGGAAAAATTGTGCTCGTCTTGCAATATCACCTTACTCGAGGAGGTGCGTGGTTAGAGAGCCTTCATTGTTACAGGTTATGAAATCAGAACAAAAGATATTTGTCTAAAATTCTGTACGTCAGCAAAAATGTAAACAGACACTTTTGAAATAAGTTTTCGTAAGAACCGAACTGGTGTCTGTAAAAAAAATAAGCTCGAAAGTTGTCTTTGGCTGGCCAAATGTCAACTTCTTCTAAATTATAGTGATAGAGGCAATTAAATTTCTTCCCCTTCTTTAATTTGCACCAGATTCAGATCACTCACCCTAACATCATGATTTGAATTTGTGATTTTATTATGCAGACTGACTCACATGGTCGAATAAGATTGTTTAAGCATCTTAGATCAGATTCTCTTCTCATCTTAAGATGTTCCTCAGATTTATTGGTTTGAGCAAGCACAAACACTTATAATTGATGTGTAGCATTTTACGTTGCCATTGAAGCTTTTTAAAAGTACTTTTCTTGTCTATGTGATTCCGTGTTTCCGCACATTTATATATTGGTTGATTTAATGGGGAAAAAATTGTGTGTGGGCTTCCGAGCCGCGGCGCATTAAAATAGCAATAGGTGGCTCAATCCGGCCCCCGTGTCTACTATTATCGTATTTCGCAGGAAGCAATCTATCTATTTTCACGTCCTCCCACCCGTGCGGGTGCCGTGCCCAAATCCGAGGTTCGTCTCCGGTCGCTACGGGCTATCCATTGCAACTCTGCATGTTTGAACAATCGTTGTGGCTCATTGGAGTTGGCAAGATTGCAGAAATTGAAATGGTTGTTTCTTAAGTTGAGGCTAAGACATGACACAAACGGCCATTGCTTGGTCGCAAGTTATTTTGCACCAAATAATCTATCTTTTCAGGTAATCATGTTGCAGTGCTTCCATAATATTTTTATTAAAGCTAATTAAAATTGTCTGGTTATACGAATTGGTCTGTATAGGAACCAGTTTTACATAACTCTGATGAAAAAAATACGAAAGAAATCTAATTTGTGTTCTAATGGCGTGTTCTTTAACACGGATGTACGCGAGAACTATTTCCAGGCACCAAAAGAACTAATATTCATAGGTGATGCAGTAAAATGGTTTGTGTAACTTCACGAAGATGTTCGTGCTACTTGTCGAGTTCTTTTTTTAATCGGTGCAGTTCCGTCTCGCACTTCGTCAAGAAAAAGGCTGATGCGCATTCGTTTTTTGAAATGATGTCGGTGAGAAAATTAGTCCAAACCGTGACTATACGGTGCTGCATTGCAGTCTCGGCCCCCCTAGCTCCACCTTCTTCTATCCCTCCAAGGTTCCACTTTAAAAATTCAATCAAGTTTAATGGCTAATTCGTGCAATGGTGCGGATATTTGGTATGCGCATCCTCCGTCGTGGCCTCATGGCTCTTATCTGGTCATTGTCAAAGGCGGCGCACTCTTTTTTGACCGGGATACGTCGACCGGTGAATTATAGAAACTCGGTGGTCTGTGACTAAGTCGATCGCCAAACTCGAATTTCAAGTTGCTTTTTTAAACAAGAAATAAAAAAGTTTGTGCTGCTGCTGTGCTCAATTGCGGTAATATCAGTTAAACATGCACGCTTATTATTCTTTTCTATAAAACGTCGCCAGAAAAGGGCCGATTCGAACTCTTTTTTTAAGTTTTGTATTTCTGAGATATTGCGATCCGAACGATCTATTGTCATTAGTTCTTTATCGTAAGGGTGTGTGTGCGAATCTGTAATTCATTAGTCGTGGTCGTTGTTTTTCTTCTCTTTGTCTCCAGTATATCAACGGAGGCAGCCTGGAGCAGTTGCTGTCATGTCCGAGCGAGGAGCTTCCCTGGTACGTCCGCGTCAAGCTAGCCCTGGACATTGCCACCGGAATGCACTACCTTCACTCCAGCGGCGTCTTCCATCGGGACCTCACTTCTAAGGTAAATAACCAAGCAGTTCATGATTCAGAAAGAATGGCGCCATTCTCATTTCTCTTGAGATATTAGTTCATTCACAAATTCAATCAGTTTTTTCGGAGAAGCCGGTTCGTGTGTTCGTTCTAATTTGAATTATTTTTATTTTTCCAGAATGTCTTAATAAAGAAGACAGAAGAAGGTCTGACTGCCGTTGTGGGGGATTTTGGATTCGCCGAAAACATTCCGGATCCCCTGTACGTAAACTCTTCCTTTCGCTGGGGTTTCTGTAAAAGTTTTGAAAATATGAAATTTGAAAGCAGGATTCAGATTTGAATTCATGATCTGAATAAAAAAATTCGTTCCTAATTTTGCTCCTATCCCTAGGGATACTGGTGCTAAACTGTCGACAGTCGGTTCTCCCTACTGGATGGCTCCCGAGTGCTTGAAGGGCAAGTGGTACAACGAGAAGGCCGACGTCTTCTCCTTCGGAATCATCCTATGCGAGATGATCGCCCGTGTGGAGGCCGACCCGGACTTTCTTCCCCGACGAGAGGTAACTAAAGAGGAAGTAGTTAAATATGTGAAAAGAAATGACCATGAAGATGTAATAGACATATTTTTTTCCAATTACTCGTAGATTCGACAACATTTATAAATTTTAATGAATTTTTAACTTTTTTGAACGGTTTTAGTTCAACTTCAGTTAACGTGTTGTTTTTTTGCCTCAGGACTTTGGATTGGACGAAAAGGCGTTCACCAAGATGTGTCCGTTGTGTCCCACGGGCTTCTTGGAGTTGGCATTCAACTGTTGCAAGGTATTTTATAAATTCACAAAAATAGAGTCCAGTTTAAAAGCGAGTCGATACGCAGTGGGAAGTGTAAGAATTTAATTGACTTGTCCTGTTCTTTTCAGATTGACCACAAGAGTCGTCCGTCCTTCGCAGACATGAAGGCGCATCTGTCCCACCTGCTGGCCGTCATTCCCAGGGACGCTCCCACTGTGTCGCCCCCGTTGCCACCGAACCAGGGCGATACGAACAGTGTTCCAGCGCGGATCGACGAGCCGGATGCCGGCGGGGTGGCCTCGCCGTCCGAGGCGATGCTACCGACTTCTGGGGACAGTCTGTCCAACGGGCACAGCCAAAACAGTACGACCACCTCTTTGACGCCAATCGTACACAGAGGCAAGCTATTTATTAGGATTGATTCAGACTTGAGTTTCGCTAGCCTTTTACCATATTCATTGCAGTCATGACATGTCCTATGACGGTGGCTAAGTCAGTCACAAAGAATCTTGAGAAAAGACTTATGCCCGTATTCACGGTGTTAGAATAAATGAGATGAGACCGTGGGGTGAGCTCTTTCATGTGGAGGCAACTATATGTGGAATCTGTGTGTGTAAGCTCTTTCCGTATTCACGCATCCATTTTCAATGTTGATCGTGCATACACTAGAGTCTCTCTTTGAAAAGAGCGCGCTCTCATCTCCCGCCGAAAAGCCATAATTCAAAATGGCGGATTTGGTGGCGGTCGCCGAGGAAGATTACAATTACAAATTTTACCCGCAAGCAGCCCCCAAGAGAGGGGCCTATGGCGGGTGTCGAAAGACCAGTTGAGGACAGAAATGGGTTTATTTAAAAAAGCTCTGGATTTGAGGCTCTGTCAGGCCATTCCAC